>MU227436.1:1150595-1163369 GCA_018584345.1 Thuja plicata | reverse complement strand
TGTTAGTGTCATCAAGATAGAAAAGGTTACCTTTTGTCTGCTCACTGGTACCAATCAACCTTCCTGATTCATTGAAGATCTTTGCCTTCTTATTTTCAAATGCTACTTTGTGACCTGAATTGTTCAACTGAGAAACACTTAACAAATTGTAATTTTGTCCTTTAACCCAGTAAGCATTTTCACATTTTATCAGGTTATTCAACATTATGGTTCCTTTACCTTCAACTGGACAAGGTGTATCATTTCTCATTCTTACTGAACCACCATTATATTATTCAAAAGTTTCAAACCTTTTTTTATCACTGGTCATATGATGAGTGCAAACACTATCTATGATCCAGACATCATTCTTACTAACTTTAGATATGAGTGCAGTTTTTACATACCTTTCTTCATCTTTATTTGAATCATCCTTCATGGCTACATGATGGGGAGATCCTCTCCTAGAGCCTTCAAGCTCTCTCTCCAAGACCTTCACTTGGTCTTCTTTAGGGTCTCTTTCTCTACCCTAACTAGAGGATTCTTCCCTAATCTCCTAACTCCTTAAAAACTTCCCACCAACTACAAACTCCTCTCTATTCTCTTCTACATAACTTTCTTTCATCCATGGCTTTACTAGCCTCCTATCACTCCAATGGTGACAACTTCTTAAGTTTTGGTTTCCCAACTCCCATTAGGTCTAATACAACTTCTATGGATTCAATTTTTTGAATCTTGCACCCATTTTCCAATCGAGTTCCAAGAATCAAGTTTATTAGGCCTTGTAGCTCTTTTAGGCCAATTAGCCCTCCTAACCACTGAAAATGTGATTTTCCTATCAAAATCCCTTAACAAACCTAAAAAAAAACTACATATTCTTTGTAGGTTTTTCTTCCCCTTTAATATTTTCTAGGCCTCTGGTCTCAACTCTGTCTGTACAATGGACTTTTACCAAACCCCTAAAAATAAGGGTTTCTAGGGCATGAAGTCTGGTACGGTTTCTTTATCTTCTTCTACTGATCTAATGAGCTCCTCAGAACTCCTTCCATCAAAAGGTCTGCACCTCATGCCCCTACACTCTCCTATCATTGATTGGCACATACCAATCATCTTGCAACCTCCATTGTTGTTGCAATGCTCAGTAACCCTTGCCAGAATAGCTGGTACTTGCCTAGGGCCTGATTGTTTTCAAGCTTCCCCTGTACTCACACACTCCACAATACATATGTACAAATTATATACAAGGATCTAATGGATTCCAAGTGGTCATGGAGTTTTAACTACGGGAACACCAAAGAAACCCATTCTCTACATAACTGGACCAAAACGGGCCAGTGAACTTATAAAATGCAATAATTTAAACAAAGCTTAACCAGACAGTACAATCTACTAAACTAATGCCACAAAGATCTTAGAAACTACATTTCAAAAACTATCCATTCATTAATTCTATCCATTCAATCCAATCAAGTGGTGGATGATGGCTCTGTAACTTAATTACACAGTAAATTGCTCATTTTCAAACACCAGTCCATACACAATAAAATCTAACTGTCAGATTAGGGTTGGAAACACCTTATATACCTCTATCCCACGTGTTTAGACCCTCTGGTTGGGATTTGGGTACCATAAGTGTTGATTCCTAAAAACTAGGAAATGTTGTCATGACAACTTTAAAAGCTGTCATGACAACTTTGACAACTTTTTGTCAAAATGACAATTTTCACATTTTGAGTGTCTTAATTGGTTCCAAACCTTACCAATTGACCTCAAATTACTAGAAAATAATAAAACCTTAAAAATCTTTCCACTTTGGGGCTTTGGTCAACCCTTTGACTTTTGAGTTGACTTCTAGGTTCTAGACCCATAGAATTAACTATACTTAGCAACATCAAACCCTAACCTTTCCTAACACTAACCACACTTGAAAACACAATAGGGACTTCATAGATTAGTCCTTATTCTTGGATGGTTGGCCAAACCAACCTACAAGCCAAAATGTCTTAAGATCTCACTAAAGATCGTAGGGTGCTCCTGCACCATCCTCCCCCTGCAACAAGTAAGTCAAGGTACATGTGGTGTCAGGAACTCCTCACTGATTCCATGCTTCTTGAAGTCACTCTTAGCTATCCAAGTGGCTTATGACTCTGGTTGTTGTCTCCACTTCACTAGATGCTCCATATAGACTTTGTGCCTTGTCTTCTTATTCACCCTTGAATCCAATATCTTCTCCACTTGTGGCTTGACTTGTTCCAGAGTCTTGAACTCTCCCATGTCCTTATGCACCTCTGTACTGTATTGCAACTCATCCATCTCTGGCCCCTTATACTTGATCAAATATTTCACATTGAAGATTGGAGAAATTGACATCTCCTTGGGCAACTCCACCTTATAAGCATTAGGCCCATACTTAGCCAATATCTTGCAAGGTCCAATTATTTTCATCTGTAGCTTACTAGGTATCCCCTTTTGTAGTCTTGCCTTATTCAGGAACACCATTACTAACTCTTCCACTTCAAACTGCAAATCTCTTCTTCCTTCATCTCTTTTTTCCTTCAACTTTTTATTGGCCTCCATTAAGGTCTTTTTCACTTGTTCATGAAATTCCTTCATTGATTGTGTGAAATCATTAGCATGCCCACTACCTCCCTCATATCCTTTGAGGTCTCTGAGCTCCATCACACCCCTTGGAGGTGCCCCATACACAATCTCAAATGTACTTTTTCCTGTAGTCTTATTTGTGCTATCATTATAGGCAAATTTTGCCTGTGGAATAACTTGCTCCCATCCTTGTCCATATTCCTTTGTCATACATCTAAGCAAGTTACCAATAACTCTATTGATCACTTCAATCTGCCCATCCGTTTGAGGATGATAGGTAGATCCATGAGAAAAATTTGTGCCTAGTCTCTTCCATAGGGTCTTCCAAAAGTGACCTATGAACTTCACATCCTTGTTTGCAACAATGCTCATTGGTAGGCCATGAATCCTTACTACTTCTTTGAAAAACAAGTAGGCAATATGGCTGGCATCATGTGTTGTTTTGCATGGTATGAAGTGACTCATTTTACTAAACCTATCTACCACTACAAATACACTGTCTAAACCAGTTGGAGTCTTAGGTTACCCCGCTATGAAGTCCATACTTATGAACTCCCAAGGTCTACTTGGGATGGGTAATGGCTTGTAAAGTCCTGCATTTGATGAAGTGCCTTTAGCCTTCTGATATATGCCACACTGCTCCACATACCTTCTCACTTCCTTCTGCATCTTTGGCCACCAATAGAACCTTTCCACTAATCCAATGTCTTATTTAGTCCAAAGTGTCCACTTAGGCTTCCATTATACTTTTCTTGTATGAGATTCTCCCTCATTGAGCCTTTTAGAACACAAAGTTGCTTGCCTTTTAATAGAAACCCATTCTGCAATGTAAACTCTGCAAACTCACTATGAAAGTGATTCTCAAAATCTTTACACACTTTATACACCTCTGAGAAATCTGAATCTCCCTCATATAGGTCCTTAAAACCTTCAACTTCTGTACTTTGAAACTGAATCTCTTGGATGGTGAGTAGTATCCTATTAAGGGCATCTACACATTTGTTTTACACCCCCTTCTTATGCTTTATAGTGAAGGTATATGACTGTAGGAATTTCATCGACTTTATGTGCCTCAAGCTAAGCTTGTCTTGAGTGTTTATGTAACTCAATGCTTGGTTATCTATAAAGACAACAAACTCTTTAGGCAATAGATAATTCCTCCACTTCTTTAAGGCTTGCACAAGAGCATATAGCTCCAAGTCATAAGAAGAGTAACTAGACTTAGCCTCATTTAGTCTTTCACTAAAAAAGGCCACAGGCCTGCCTTCTTGGCTTAGGACAACTCCTACTACAATACTGCTTGCATCACACTCAACAATGAATGGTTTGTCAAAAATAGGTAACAACAATATAGGCTGAGTAGCCACTTCCTTCTTTAACCTCTCAAACCCCTCATTAGCTCCCTTTGTCCACACAAACTTTGTCTTCAATCCTCCTTTTATAGTCTCTAGGACTCGAGCACAAATCTCACTGAATCTCCTAATGAACTTCCTATAGAATTGGGCTAACCCATGGAAGCTCCTAGCTTCTGTCACTATCTTAGGAGTAGGCCAGTTCAATATAGCCTCTACTTTCTCTTTATCCATTTTCAAGTCACCCTTGGAAACTACAAAGCCAAGGTAGACTAATTCTTCTTTCATGAACTCAGTCTTCTCAAGGTTTATGGTGAGTTTCTCCTCTGCAACTTCTTCAACACTAACTCCAAGTGTTTCATATGATCCTCTTTGGTTTTATTGAATATGAGGATGTCATCTAAATAGACAACTACAAAAAATCCTATATAGTCCTTCAAGACTTCATTCATCACCCTCATAAAGGTGTTTGGTGCATTAGTAAGCCCAAAGGGCATCACTAACCATTCATACAACCCCTATGTAGTCTTAAATGCAGACTTCCACTCATCACCCTCTTTCATCCTAATTTGATAGTACCCACTCTTTAAATCAATTTTAGAGAAGTACTTAGCACCCCCCAAGCAATCCATCAAGTCTTCTATTCTAGGAATTGGAAATCTATACCTGATAGTTATCCTATTTATTGCCCTAGAATCAGTACACATCCTCCACTTACCTCCCTTCTTAGGAGCCAACACCATTGGGACAACACAAGGGCTGATGCTTTTCCTAATCAATCCCTGATCCAACAACTCTTGCACCTGCCTGGCTATCTCCTTGTTTTTCTCTGGTGTCATCTTGTATGCAAATTTGTTTGGTAAAGATGCTCCTAGTATGAAGTCAATATTATGACTTATCTCCCTCTTTGGTGGTAGTGAAGCTGGTGTACCCTCACAAATTATGTCTTTGAACTGATCCAACATTTCTCTCACCTCTTTTGGCATAGGTGTTTTCTCACGAGTCTCCTCCTCCTTTGGCTTTAACAAGATTGCATAGCCAACTTCTTCATCCTTCATATCCCTTAGGAATTATTTCCCATTAATCAACATTGCACTGGATTCTGCCTTCTCCACTGTGTCCTCTTCTATCAAAGACTGGATTTTGAATGTTACCCAATTTTTTTGGAAGGAGTACTTGTTATCCTTCCCATTATGGACAACTTCTCTTTCATACTACCATGGTATGCCAAGCAACAGATGGCAAGCATCCATTGACAACACATCACATAGTATCCTTTCTTGTTACTTCCCAATGGCAAATTCTACCCACACTTGTTCATTCACCAAGATGTTTTGACCCTTATTCAACCATGTAACTTTATAGGGACACACATGTGGGGTTTTGGTGAGTTTCAACTTCTCTAATGCCTCCTCAGATATGACATTATCCGTTGACCCTGAATCAATGATCACCTTGCACACTTTTCCCAATATCTTTCACTTTATTCTAAAAAGAGACCTTTGCTTGTGCTCATCTTTGGTGGGTGTCTTGATTAGGATCCTTCTCAACATGAGGTGTTCTCCTTTCTCTAAATCTAGAATCACCTCTGATTGTTTAGAGAAATCTTCTTCTTAGACATAAGCTATCTTCTTCTCCCCTTGTGAGGATGTTGGTTTGTCTGGACAACTATATATAGGATGCCCCATCTGTCCACAATTGTAACATTTCATGGAAGAAAAGTGAGAGCTTCTCCCAAAACCTCCTGATCTTCCTCTGCCACTGTTATAAGAACTTCTTCCTCTGTTATTGTATCCACCTCTACTGCTTGTTTCTTGTCCTTTCTCTGAATATCTGGAGTCACTTTGTCCTATGTTGTCACTGCCTCTTACACTTGAACCTCCTCTATGGCCACCTCTGTTGTCTCTACCCATTCCTCTATTTCTATTTCTAGAATCTTGTTTCTTTTTTAGTTTCTCTTCCACTTTCAAAGCCATTTGAAAACAACTATGAATGGAAGTCAGGGTAAAGAGACTAAGTTCTTCTTGAATGTTCCACCTTAATCCATTAAGGTATCTTGAAACTTTGATGCTCTTTGTCTTTTGGATTCTTGATCTAAGACAAAGTTTTTGAAACTCCTCTGTATAGGCTAGCACATCTAGGTCTATTTGCCTAAGGTTCTGCCTCTTCTTATGCAGTTGAATGTCATAATCTTCTGGAAGGTAATTCTTCTTCACCTTTGCAACCATTGTCTTCCAATTTGATATGGGCTGCTTGCCCTCTTTCTCTCTTTCTTCTTGCAAGAACTTCCACCATGTAAGTGCTTGCCCTCTTAGCCTTGATTTGGCTATCTTCACCTTTTGGGCTTCTGTAATCCCATCACACTCGAAGTGATTCTCCATCCATTCAAGCCATTCCATAACCATTTTAGTGTCCATCTTACCAGAGAATATTGGTATTCCTTCTAAAGCCTTCCCACTCAATGCCTTGAGTGCTTTGAGGAATGGTTCCTCAGGTAAAAGAGGATTAGGCTCTGGTTCTATTTCCTCTTCTACTGGTTTCTTTCCTTTATCTATTCCTTCATACATTTCTTCTCTCAACTTGCTGGCTATCTCTGCAACCTCTACCATCTTAATCTTCATTTCCTCTATTGCTTCTTCAAGAAGCCTATTTTTGATTTGTTGCTCTGACAAATCCTTGGCCAACTCTGCATTGGTCACCATGATGTTCTCACCTATGGATTCACTCCATTCTGTCATGCACTAACTTCCACTCCCAAGCCTTTCAATGCCTCTGATACCAATTTTATGGGGATCTCCTCTCCTAGAGCCTTCAAGCTCTCTCTAGGACCTTCACTTGGTCTTCTTTAGGGTCTCTTTCTCTACCTTAACCAGATGATTCTTCCCTAATCCCCTAACTCCTTAGGAACTTCCTACCAACTACAAACTCCTCTCTATTATCTTCTACATAGCTTTCTTCCATCCATGGCTTCACTAGCCTCCTATCACTCTAATGGTGACAACTTAGGATTGGTTTCCCAACTCCTATTAGGTCTAATCCAACTTCTATGGATTCAATTTTGTGAATCTTGCACCCATTTTCCAATTGAGTTCCAAGAATCAAGTCTATTAGGTCTTGTAGCCCTTTTAGGCCAATTAGCTCTCCTAACCACTGAAAATGTGATTTTCCTACCAAAATCCCTTAACAACCCTAGAAACAAACTACATATTCTTTGTGGGTTTTTCTTCCTCTTTAATATTTTCTAGGTCTCTGGTCTCAACTCTATCTGTACAATGGACTTTTATCAAACCCCTAAAAACAAGGGTTTCTAGGGCATGAAGACTGGTCTGGTTTCTTGATCTTCTTCCAATGATCTAATGAGCTCCTAAAAACTCCTCCTTCCATCAAAACGTCTGCACCTCATACCCCTACACTCTCCTATCACTGATTGGCACATACCAATCATCTTGCAACCTCCATTGTTGTTGCACTGCTTAGTAACCCTAGCCAGAATAGCTAGTACTCGCCTAGGGCCCAATTGTTTTCAAGCTTCCCCTACACTCACACACTCCACAAGCCATATGTACAAAGTATATACAAGGCTCTAATGGATTGCAAGTGGTCATGGAGTTTGAACCACAGGAACACCAAAGAAACCCATTCTTTACATAACTGGACCAAAACTAGTCAGTGAACTTACAAAATACAATAATTTAAACAAAGCTTAACCAGACAGTACAATCTACTAAACTAAAGCCACAAAGATCTTAGAAACTAAATTTCAGACACTATCCATTCATTAATTCAATCCAATCAAGTGGTGGATGATGGCTCTATAACTTAATTACACAGTAAATTGCTCCTTTTCAAACACCAGTCCGTACAAAATCAAATATAATTGTCAGATTAGGGTTGGAAACACTTATATACCTCTATCCCACATGTTGAGACCCTCTGGTCAGGATTTGGGCACCATAAGTGCTGATTCCTAAAAACTAGGAAATGTTGTCATGACAACTTTTAAAGTTGTCATGACAACTTTGACAACTTTTTGTCAAAATGACAACTTTCACCTTTTGAGTGTCCTAATTGGTTCCAAACCTTACCAATTGACCTCAAATGAATAGAAGATAATAAAACCTTAAAAATCTTCCCACTTTGGGACTTTGGTCAACCCTTTGACTTTGAGTTGACTTCTAGGTTCTAGACCCCTAGAATCAACTATACTTAACAATATCAAACCCTAACCTTTCCTAACACTAACCACACTTCAAAACACACTAGGGAATTCATAGATTAGTCCTTATTCTTGGATGGTTGGCCAAACCAACCTACAAGCCAAAATGTCTTAAGATCTCACTAAAGACCTTAGGGTGCTCCTGCACCACTACAAATACCATCTCGATGTCTTCTTTTGATAAGGTGTCAGTGTCATCAGCTCTCTTCTCAGCTAGGTAACAAGATTTCTTCTATTTTTCCTTGTAGTCTTAGGTATCTCTCTTGTCAGATTGTCGGTTGCTTCGGTAATCTCTATTTTCACCTTTATCAAACTTCTTCTCAAATGATCTGTCATTTCCTCTGTCATCTTTTCTTTGGTTTAGACATCTTCCAGGAAAGTGTCCAACTTTTTTACAATTGAAACATACAAGTGGTAGTTTTCCTTTGTATCTGCTTTTGCCTCTGTAATATTCTTGCCATAAGTGCTTCAATTTCATCAAGTCCTTGATCCTTATTATCACTGTCACTATCATTTCTAATAGCATGTCTATGACTTGAGTTACTTATCTTTAGAGAAGATTTGAATGCAGATTCTATGTATGGTAAGACACTATTGTCAAAGTTATTCATTTCAAATGAAATTAGTCTACCAATCATAGTATCTAGAGTAACTGTATTGTTTGCAACTGCTCTCATTTCTTGAATAGCAGAAACTCTTATAGCATAAACAAGCAATAAAGTTCTTAATATTTTTCTTACCACTGTCTCCTCTTCAAGTACACCTCCAACTCCTTGGATAACATTTACTACCTCTTTGATTCTACAACTATACTGTGTTGGCTAAATATTTTGCGAGTCACTAAGACTACAACTTGCAAAACGTGTGTTTTAGACAACAGTATGTGAGATTTCTCTCTCCTCTCAGCAATAGGGGAGGCTCCCTTCTTACCGCAGGTGGCTTCAAGTAGAATTGAACTGTACCACATACAGTTCACCTTGCAACAGTAATGCCGGTGACTCGATGATTGACGTAAAAATAATCAAACGAGGCAACGGTTGATTTATCTAAAGACGAGGTGATACAATGAGCTCAAAGTCTCCTATCCTCACCTCGAATCAGTAATCTAATCTATTATCCAATACTGAAGCTCAAAGCCTTCAGTTCTTGGAGTATATCAGCCACTAATTTCTATAGTAATCTTGATTCCCTAAAGCACAAAGTCTTCAGAAAACTTAAATCAAAGATGCTTAAATGATTTAAACAAAGAAACTATCTCGATTTGAACAAGGATCAATAAGTGCAACATAAGAATACATCTATTGATTTTCAAAATGACAACACAAAATCTGTCAATCTTTCTTCCTTTATTCAAACACTTAACTCTCTTACAATGAAGCACAAAGTCTTCAGGAACTCAAGAATTTTGCCTATAGTTTATTTGCACAAACAAAAGATGAAGAATTACAATGAGCTCTCTCCTTTATATAAGAAAAGAGGATAGAGAAAAGTGGAGAAGAAAGGGGAAACCCTTAACCACTTTGATTTATTCAATCCTTATCTCTAACTAACTAACAAACTTTGAACTATTCAAAGTCTATCTATAACTAACTAACCTTTGACTTATTCAATGTTTTAAGACCTAATGTACCTTGAGCATGATTACATGAGAATGTGTTACATATTTTCATGCAATCTGTTAAAGATTCTACACTTCTAAAACTTAAGTGTTGTAACAACACTGGAGAAAATTAATACAAGTCTCGAATTGGGTAAGAGACTTATGAATAATGTTTGGGTCAGGTGCTCCCGTGTGTTGAGCTATGTTCACGGTTTTACGTGCAACACTCGCTGCCTTTGAGATCGCACCATTACATCCACCCAAATCTTTATGTAATTGATTCAGAGCAACTCTAAATCCTGCTAGCTTATCTATAGCACTACAACTAAAAGTGCTATCATCCATCTCCCGATGTATCATCCGAGCAAATCATGCTAAGGCTTGCTCCTCACCAATCAGCTCTCTTTCATCTGTCATCAACTTGTATGTCAAGCCGTCAAAAGCTTTCAGAATGCTTCCCTTATGCTCAGCACATACTTGGATAGCTCCATGAACATCTGCTATCAATCTCGTCAAGACTTGATCTTTGTTCATCAATTGGTCTAAAAACTTGAAATACATCTCTTTTGAAGAGATGATTTCGTATGTGCACAACACATCAAGATCAATTTCTGCCATCCTCACCCATACCTCTAAGTCTTCACTCAAGGTTTTTAGTTGCTGCTCCAAGGATCCAACAACTTCCTGCAAACGATCAGTTGTCTTCTTGATGTTTTTGAAAATGCGATATGCATCCCTAATGATCATCACACCCTGAACCTCAAGTTGGCTTCCCCACTCATTCATTACTTTGGTTTTCCTCTCCAAACAATCAATATGTTGTTGAGTATCCTTTGAAAATATTTGTACATTTTGAAGAGAAGCACTCTTTTCAAGTTCTTCACGAAGATGAATATTTTTTGCCTTCAGCATATGTAAGAAATGGGCGTGGCTGGCACAATGGTTGTAGCATGCGTAAGAGGTAGATGTGTCGTGAATGAATCTACATCTGTGTCAAGAGGAGACATGGAAGGCTCATCCATCCCCGGAGAGGATTCGTGCAACCCTTGCATCTCAACTGCTTCCTGTGACTGCAACACCTCAGGAGTAACTAACACTTGCAAATCTTCCTCACTATCCGAAAGATTAATCATCTCAGGACTCTTTGTTACATGTGGAGTGGAGGATTTAGGTACAAACTTACCTCCTTTGATAGCCAACTTCTGGACCACTGGAAAATCCGACGAAGATGATTCACCTTTGCCTTTTCCTTTGATTTCTGATTTCGCACCCAATGGACCAGCAAGGTCAAAGTCTCGGCCAGGCTTAATCTTGATGCTTTTCAAGCCTCTTTTCTTTAGCCACATGTTGGTGTTAGCCAAGATTCTTTGAAATCTATCCCAGATAGATACACTTTCCTTCACAGACCAACATGGAGTCACAATGGGTAAGTTCTTTAGATGATATTTTCAATATTCTGGATCCAAAATATCATCATCATCTCCAACTTCTTCAGAGATTTGAGCAAGGCAAAAATCAATTATCTGCCTAATTGTGAGGCGACAATAATCCATCTTAGCAATGTCTGTTTCTGTACGGAGATCAATCCATATATCCTCGAGGCGATGAATGTGAGTGAATTGCCTCCGGATCTTATCATTCATCCCTGTCCAGTCAAAGGACTTCGTGCCATAAACCTCTTCAAGTTAATCTCCTGAAGCCCAAACTCCATGGACTTCACCTTGGGCATAGTGTCAAGTGAATATCCGTCGATCCTGAAAGGATTGCGTGAAGAGATACCCACACCTAATATGTGTAGAGAAGATTGATGTGTTTGTACGGACATAAGCTGGCGAGCCAATTCTATGAGAATAAGCTTATCCGTGGGATACCTAGGCAAGGTATATGGCTCTTCCCGAAAATACCCCACCCTGAGATAGGTGAAGTTTTGAAATTGTAGGAAGATGCATCCATATTCACTGACCTTGCTCCATGCCTCATCTGAAAGCCTTCTATTCAAAAGCTCCTTGTCAAACAGGCACCTGTAGTGTCCAAAGAATGCATCTTGCACTCTTTTGAAGTGAATGTGGCTTGCCTTCAAAGACAACTGGTCATAATACTCCCACACAGGTAATTGCATCTGATCTCCTTTAGTAGACAACCCTGAGAAAGATCCCAAAGCAGCAGTAATGTAGATGAGATACGAATTCATATAGAAAGTGCATGTGTTAGGCACTTGCACTAGTTGCCCACAAATGGAATTGCTGATCAACTCTCCCCAAAATAATCATTGCCTTGACTTGAGGATCAAGGAGAAGCACTTGTACACCTAGGGTTCGAAAAGATTATATTCTTTCAAACCCCCTACATGACTCAGCAAGGTGATAAGATCATGGATTTCCTCTTTGAACTCAGATCTATGCATGCCTTTCGGCCATCAGACCACATTTGGTCTCTTAGTAACCAACCAATTATCATTCATGAACTTTAAGTAAGCCATCTTACCATTCTCCCATTTTTCAATGAACTTTTCTTTTGTTAGATCC
Organism: Thuja plicata; assembly: GCA_018584345.1. NCBI lineage: Eukaryota > Viridiplantae > Streptophyta > Pinopsida > Cupressales > Cupressaceae > Thuja > Thuja plicata. The sequence continues at coordinate 1,151,096 of MU227436.1, read as the reverse complement.
ATGACAATAGGGACAGCTGGTACTTTAAACACTTGATCTATAGTATCCAGATCGAGACTGATCACCACCTTCCCGTCCTGATCTTTGATCGTCTTAGAAGTGGGATCGAAATTCCTCGCACACGCCATCACAAATTCAGGTTCTATTACGGCTGTTGGAAAAGTAGCAACATGATGGATGTAGCTCTCACGAATGCTGATCATATCGTGCTTGTGTAGGATTTGAGAAAAATGCAAATCCACAGAACCCGAATACACCTGCATGCAAATGACCTGATACAAAGATGAAGCACAAAAATGAAAAAGCAGAAATCAGAGATGCTCAAACAAAGAAGCACAATATTATTCTCTTAGTTAATGAAAAACATTACAGATTTCAGCCTATAAAGGTGAACAAACCCTAAAAACAGAAAAGCTAGGTTGCGCAATATAATTAATATAAAGTATTAATTATATGCACCTAAGAGATAGCTTAAGCGAAAAAGAGTAAGTAAACTAACTA
>MU227436.1:1101677-1138000 GCA_018584345.1 Thuja plicata | reverse complement strand
AATACATCTCTTTTGAAGAGATGATTTCGTATGTGCACAACACATCAAGATCAATTTCTGCCATCCTCACCCATACCTCTAAGTCTTCACTCAAGGTTTTTAGTTGCTGCTCCAAGGATCCAACAACATCCTGCAGACGATCAGTTGTCTTCTTGATGTTTCTGAAAATGCGGTATGCATCCCTGATGATCATCACACCCTGAACCTCAAGTTGGCTGCCCCACTCATTCATTACTTTGGTTTTCCTCTCCAAACAATCAATATATTGTTGAGTATCCTCTGAAAATATTTGTACATTTTGAAGAGAAGCACTCTTTTCAAGTTCTTCATGAAGACGAATATTTTCCTCCTTCAGCATATGTAAGAAATGGGTGTGGCTGGCACAATGGTTGTAGCATGCGTAAGAGGTAGATGTGTCGTGAATGAATCTACATATGTGTCAAGAGGAGATGTGGAAGACTCATCCATCCCCAGAGTGGATTCATGCAACCCTTGCATCTCAACTGCTTCCTGTGACTGCAACACCTCAGGAGTAACTGACACTTGCAAATCTTCCTCACTATCCGAAAGATTAATCATCTCAGGACTCTTTGTTACATGTGGAGTGGAGGATTTAGGTACAAGCTTACCTCCTTTGATAGCCAGCTTCTGGACCACTGGAAAATCCGACGAAGATGATTCACCTTTGCCTTTTCCTCTGATTTTTGATTTCGCACCCAATGGACCAGCAAGGTCGAAGTCTCGGTCAGGCTTAATCTTGATGCTTTTCAAGCCTCTTTTCTTTAGCCAGATGTTGGTGTTAGCCAAGATGCTTTGAAATCTATCCCAGATAGATACACTTTCCTTCACAGACCAACATGGAGTCACAATGGGTAAGTTCTTCAGACGATATTTTCGATATTCTGGATCCAAAATATCATCATCATCTCCAACTTCTTCGAAGATTTGAGCAAGGCGAAAATCAATTATCTGCCTGATTGTGAGGCGACAATAATCCATCTTAGCAATGTCTGTTTCCGTACGCAGATCAATCCATATATCCTCGAGGCGATGAATGTGAGTGAACTGCCTTCGGATCTTATCATTCATCCTTGTCCAGTCAAAGGAACTTTGTGCCATAAACCTCTTCAAGTTAATCTCCTGAAGCCCGAACTCCATGGACTTCTCCTTGGGCATAGTGTCAAGTGAATATCCGTCGATCCTCAAAGGATTGTGTGAAGAGATACCCACACCTAATATGTGTAGAGAAGACTGATGTGTTTGTACGGACATAAGCTGGCGAGCCAATTCCATGAGAATAAGCTTATCCGTGGGATACCTAGGCAAGGTATATGGCTCTTCCTGAAAATACCCCAACCTGAGATAGGTGAAGTTTGGAAATTGTAGGAAGATGCATCCATATTCACTAACCTTGCTCCATGCCTCATTTGAAACCCTTCTGTTTGGAAGCTCCTTGTCAAATAGGCACCTGTAGTGTCCAAAGAATGCATCTTGCACTCTTCTGAAGTGAATGCGGCTTGCCTTCAAAGGCAGCTGGTCATAATACTCCCACATAGGTAACTGCATCTGATCTCCTTTAGTAGAAAACCTTGAGAAAGATCCCAGAGCAACAACAATGTAGATGAGATACGAATTCATATAGAAAGTGCATGTATTAGGCACTTGCACTAATTGCCCACAAATGGAATTGCTGATCAACTCTCCCCAAAATAATCGCTGCCTTGACTTGAGGATCAAGGAGAAGTACTTGTACATCTAGGGTTTGAAAAGATTAGATTCTTTCAAACCCCCTACACGACTCAGCAAGGTGATAAGATCATGGATTTCCTCTTTGAACTCAGATCTATGCACTCCTTTCGGCCATCGGACCACATTTGGTCTCTTAGTAACCAACCAATTATCATTCATGAACTTTAAGTAAGCCATCTTACCATTCTCCCATTTTTCAATGGAATTTTCTTTTGTTAGATCCATGACAACAGGGGTAGCTTGTACTTTAAACACTCGATCTATAGTATCAGGATTGAGACTGATCACCACCTTCCCGTCCTGATCTTTGATCGTCTTAGAAGTGGGATCAAAATTCCTTGCACACGCCATCACAAATTCAGGTTCTATTGCGGCTGTTGGAAAAGTAGCAACATGATGGATGTAGCTCTCACGAATGCTGATCATGTCGTGCTTGGTGGATGTATTCACCCTTTCTAGAAACTCCTCCATGTTCAAATGCCCGATTTCCATGTCATGAATCTCTTCTACATAAGATGTAAGCTGAGATGTCATGATGGAACTTTGAGATTTATCATATTGGTATTTCATCTTTTTCATCCCTTTATTCTTTGGTGATGAAGATCCTTTATCCGACATGGCCTGGATTGCGGCAATTGTAACTGTAACAAAGAATTTCATCATTAAGAAGAAAGAAATCCATTTTTATGCAAAAATGAATGAAAGGATGGCCCTTTGTAAAAGTGGGAAAATTTTTGCATAGAAGTGGGATTTTATGGGATTAATGCACTTTTGGAAGGATAATACATGGGATATAACATTCATGTTTTGAAACATGATGGATTGCATATGCGGACAACACTTTCTGATGATGGTATGTGCAAATTTTTCATCTTCTTCAAAATGAAAGGATAAGAATTTATGGGCTGATTGCATGGTGGGCAGCATTATGCACTTTTTTATAATACATCTTTCAAGAAGATCTTCATAAGAACAGGGTTTTTAATCCCGACTGCATATAAGAATAAATAATATTCTCATATGCAACTTTCAGAAATGATGAGAGAAGAAGAAAGAATTTACAAATAAAACCAAAAGAAAACAAACAAGAAAAGAAAAGACCAAATTACCTTCCTTGGATGCAAAAAGAACGAGCAAATTCCTCTTCAAAGCAAAACTTGAGAGAAGAGATGAAATTCGAATTTTCTATTAAGAGGAATTTTGCAAGGTTATATAGGCTCTAGTTTTGACAAAATCCTATCAAAACTGAAGCTAACATGGTTGGTCTTGGCTTTGGGAAAGACAAATGTTCATCATGCAACAAAAATAGCATATAAACAACAAGAAAGCATGAAGAAACCTTCAAGAACATGGCCTATAATCATGGCATATCTTCCACCTCTTGTAGAGAAACAAGACTTCATCAAAGCAAGAATTTCAAAATTGCTATTGAGAGGGAAAAAAACATCCACCTAATTGCAATTTAAAAGACCATTTCCTTGGAAAAGAAGAAGTCCAAGGCTTTGCAAAGACACCACAGTCAGTTCTCCATAATAAAAGCCTTTAAAAGCTGCTTATTAACTAACTGTGGTGTGTTTGTAAAGGAATGAGTTATGTTTATGCATGAACTGCATTATAACCGATAACTTACAGCCTTTCATTAGTTTTCACTTTGAATGAAATTGCATATACATTAGCATATGTATTCCATTACATATGCTAATGAATATGTAATTCAATACCGCAGCTTCGATAGAATGCATGAATTAAAGAAACGCCATGTATTGAATTCAAAACTCATCGCATATTGCTTTGAAGTTTATCCCATGCGATATGTAAACTCCCTTATGTTTAACGCCAAGCAGTGCCGCTGGCTTTAATAGCATATGCATTTAAGTCTTACTGCATATGATATAACATTTGGCTTTAGAAACCTACGCAATAGCATATGCAATCGGCGGTTTTAACATGCCATTTAATAATGAAAATCAAAACAGCCTGATAACCATTAGTTATCACTTCGGGCTTTATGACATGAATGTTATATACAATATGCGACATGCTTTAGTATCGGCAGTTTAATATATATTTTATTAGCACGATAACTATTAGTTATTGTCGCGCGGGCTATGGGAAACAAAAGACATGTATTTTAATACATATGCGATATGTTAATCGGCCAGCGCATGGGATAAGTCATCACTTAAGATATATTTTATTAGCATATGCAATTCATTTACCTTGCCTATCACGGGCTTTATGGAATAGAATATCATATGTAATATGAACCGCATAGCATATGCTATTTAATTAATCCCGACGCCTCCCACCTAAGATATATTTTATTATTATTTAAAAAAAAAAAACAATATTAAAATATAACTAATCATAAATAAACATTATCATTGGCTATTATTTTAATATTGTTTTATAATTTATAATTTATTATTATTTTCTTTTAAAATAATAATAATAATAAGTCGTTATGGTTAAATAATAAAATCAATAGATTACGAAATTTATTAAGCAAGTAATCTTTAATAAATCTCAACTTTACCTGGTCGTTTTTAAAACAAATTTATTTAAACAATATATGCATATGCAATAATCATTTTTGGAATTTATTTTAAACACTAAAGAACTTAAAATATTCATATGCGTCTTAGAATTTAATGATCTGATATGCGGATTTAATTCAAGATTGCGCTATCATTAAAATTTTCAAGCAAAATTTCGCAGTGTCGCAAAATTTTAAGATAGAATTTAAAATCTACCACACACACAAAATAAGCTTATACTTTAGGTGATCGACCATAAAAGACCATTTCTCTACTGACCTTGGAAGAACGCGAAAAACTGCTCGCAACACCACTGAAACACCAAGGACGCCAACCAAAACTGGAAACAAGAACAAGACGCAAAACAAAGCGAAAAGAGAAAAATAAGAAAAAGAAAAAGGACTTGATATTTATTTAGAAGATAGAACAACCAGAAATCAAGGGATGACTGATTTCATTGAAAAATACTCCTTCTGTAACATCGACACATTTAGAGAAAAACTCCTAGCAAGCAATTGAGAATTGCCTAGGGTTGCCCCAATTTTGGGGAATGCAAAATTAAGGACAACATACTAGGTAATATTTTCTCCTTTCATCCTTAAGTCATTAAACCTCCATCTTAGGCTTTCTACCTTTTCTCTTAGTACATTGGCATCTCCGCCATGTACAAGCTTCAACTTATCCCACATTTGCTTTGCAGAGGTGAAGGTTTTGACATATTCAAACTCAGCATCGAAGAGTGATGATGCAAGTTCTATCATCATGCAGTTTTGCTCATTCTTGATTCTTAATTGCTGAATAGTATAAGGTCTTGTAGGCAACACATATTCAGTTTCTAAGTATTGAACAATATCATTTTTGATACCTGATAGGTGGAGTCTTATTCTGCTTTGTCACGATGCAAAGTTGTCTTTTTTCAACTTTGGCACATCTCGTCTGTTCATCTTGTGATCTTTTGCTTGAGTTGTTAAACTCCCTTTCTAAGCACACAAGCTCTGATACCAATTGTTAGCAATAACTGAGAAGGGGGAGAGGGGGGGTGAATCAGTGGCCTCAAATATATTTCAATAATCAACCCTTAAAACTTAGCACCACAATATTAAGCCTCTAGTTATCTTTAGTCCTATAAGACAAATGCCTCGAAATACTTATTTCAAATTACTACTGCTCAGAATGCTTTGTAAAACCTTCTACTGTAGATTTACCGAATAGCAGTCTATTAATTTACCGAAAGACAGTAAATTATCTAGAATATATTGATCAATCCAATTAAGTTAAGTGTAATGCAAAACACTAAAGTAATGACTCATAAACACATTGACACATGAATTTTTAACGTGGAAACCCTGTTAAGAGAAAAACCACTTGGGACCAATAACCCAAAATTTTCACTCTTCTGAAGTGAGCTTGGTAAAAAGCCAACTCTGTTAAAGGTTACAAACACACTGTTAGGTGTGACCTTGTTAGAGTATTTAAAAGTTTAGTCTGTCACTTGATATCTGGCATCTCTATGCTACCATCCTTGATCAAACACTCACTTGGTCTGTCAATAGGTATCTGGAATCTCATGCTATCTTCATGATCAAATTTTTTGATACTCCTTGGGATGTATCTCAATATAGAAAGGATCTTTAAATCCCGCTCAGTTAAGTGACTTTCTGAATGAATGGTTAAACTGAAACAATATGATCTGTTCACATATACAACTTATACTTGCAGATTTTTAGATCTATTGTAATCTCACAAAACTATTCTAATAAATATAACTCTATTTATACCTTTGCTCCACTTTGATTCTGCTTGGTGATATGCTCTGTTGCTCGGTGTCCACAAATTTTTTTAGCTCTTTTCTTAGCTTGATTGATCAGCACTGTATGAAGTTGCTCTTCATCAGTTTCTCTTTAGCATCCTCTTTTCATTCATTCACCCACCACCAATTCGTAATGAATTGAGTTGTCTCTTTATAGACATGATATCACATTTTTAGGTTCTTGATCTTCTTAATCTTGGCGTGATCCACAATTCTCATCAATTAGATTTAAATCAAAACTCTTATTTTATCTCGCTGAGATCTTCTTGCCAACTGGACAAAACAACTTTAAATCATTTACTTATCTCTGGCTTATCTTGTCGATGAAAACAATGATAATTACTAGTTAACTCTATATTTAGCTCTACCAGCTAGATATTTTGTCATTTCTGAACTCAAATTAATTTCAGTTTTAACTCTTTGATAGCGTCGGTCAACACTCCAGTTCTCCTTGGGCTTCTCCGTCTGTTTACACTATGTTTCTGGCCGTCAGGTTTGCTTGTGATTCTGCTTGTCAGTAATGCTCGTCGGTGTTCTTGCTCGGGCATCACTGTGACTTGACTGTCGGTGATCTCTATCCATCAGGTTCCACTGACCATCGGTGTTTGTAGTCACATTGTGAATACTTGTATTTTATGCATTATAGAAAGCATAATATTTTTCTCTTTGATTCTCTGAAGTCTTTGACACTTTGATTATAACCCATTAGATTATATCAAGTTGACATCAATGACAATACTGTGAGACCTCACCCCGACCCATCGTGCAACTTTACTACTCGATCACACTTTGATACTTTATGTTTTGATACATTGATACACTTTTTGATTATCCTGACAGAGACTCAAGATATTATATTATGATGATTATATTGTGTGGATTACATTTTGATATGGATTAGACCTAACATAGGTGGTTGATTTTGATTATATACGTTTAGATAAGTGAATTGATAAGAAGATCGAATCATGATTAGACTTGATTATTTCATGGATGTTATGTCATGATGATTATAGAGTTATTATGTTTTAAACATTTCTGTATGAAAATTGCAATTAGGAATTTAATTCTGCTATTGATTAATGTTGCTAATTATAAATTAAAAATGTATATTGCATGCGATTTTATTATCTTGGACTACTGATGCTCGAGTTTAGTGTGTAGGAAAATGAACCATGAAATTATTCAGAGCATCAGGGCTAAACACATGTGAATTGAGTAAGCCAATTTTTAATCCAATAAGGGGTTGAAACCTCATTGTAATGTGATCTTTGTTGTAAACGTAATCTGAATGTGTGTTAATAGTTTAAAATTTATGTTGTTGTTTAGACATGTCATTGTGAATGTGATGTGTATTTTGTTTTGGTGTCACTTGACACTTGTGTTGTCCATGTGGATAGTGACATGTAAAATTAGGGCTTGGGCAAGAATCACAAAATCTTATAGGATGTTATATTAATCCCACTTGCATATAGATATCTTGTATAGATCACATCGATTTGAAACTCAAATTTGAATTTTAGGGGTACTTTGGAAGGGTCAAAAGTGACCCTAGAGTTTATTTTTGGCCAAAATTAGTTAACCCTAAGGGGGTACCTTGGGTTAGGGCTAGTTTTTACCTATGGGGTAAACCTAGATCACCATTATGGCTCTCCAAAATGCCCACATTTCAAAAGTGGCGAAAATGAAGATGGCCACATGCATTTAACTTGTCCCACACTCCTTACTAAACTCACAATTAAAAGGGGAGACAAGAGGTAAGGAAAAATGATTAGAGGGCATGTCTCATTAATTGCTAAGTCTTGAGTACACTTCTAGGGGTATTTTTAGAGGGTTTGGGAAAACTTAGTGGGGGTTCACCCACTCTCCAATTTTGAGACAACTAGGGTTGGAGGAAGAAAAGGAAAAATGATAAGGGCTTCTTCTCAATCACAATCTTGTCATTTTTCTTTGACCAAGGTTGGTGGATTCTTGTCATGGAGGAATGCTCTTACATTTAAGCTTTGCATGTTATTGTTTAAATGAATATGTAAATCTTGTATGGTGTTCATATATGTAATCTTGTAAAGTGTTGTTGTATGTAGATATTGTTGTTATGTGTTGGGTTGGGGATGCATTTGAATTTTGTTTCATCTCTTGCTCTTTTAGATTTGGGAGTATTATTCATGGGAGTTTAAGGTATTACTCACCCTTTTGGGAATGGAAGAAGTGGCCTTGGGTGAAGGGGTTAGTTGGGCTCTCCATTGTAGTGAGAGTCTCTTCTCTTGGAGAATAGTGATAATTTCATGGAGTATGGGCTCCATGAAGGCATGTGGTAAATATTATTTTGGTATAGAAATGACCAAATGTGTATATGGAAGGAATGTCAATTTAGCCTTGGAAAGGCATGGAAGAAAACTCTTGATGAGAAATTTAAAAATATAATGACATTCTTCTCCTTGGAAAAGCCCACCTTCACCCTACTTCAATGGGTTTGAAAAACTCATTTGTGAAACCTTGGTTGGGAGTAAGTTATTGTGTTGTGCATATATGTTAGTTGTGAAAATTGAAATGTGTTACATTATTTAGTCTTGGTTCTCCAAGCTCGGGGGTGGTCTTTTTGAGGCCTTGGTTGGGAGGTGAGCTCCCATGGTTCCCTTCATATTTTTTTGCAGGTTTTTGAAATCAAGTTTGATGTGAAAAAGTTTAGAAGGAGTCTTCATTTTGGTATTGTTGTGAAATAGCAACTTTAAGGTTGCATGATTACTCCTTGTGTTGAGGATCATTGTTGTTAAGTGTTGCAAAGTCCATTGTGTAAGCTTGTTGAGCAAAATGTGAAAAGCTCTCATTTCTTTTGTAATGATATTCATAGCATGTAAACCTTGTTAATGGTTAAATCTTGAAACCTTTATTGTATGTGGCTTTAAATTTTCAAGTCAAGAACACTACATGTTTCTTTTGGAATTTTAAAATTTTATCTCAATTAGATCAATACCTCATCTTCAAAATAATTGTATTTCCAATCCTTAAAAAGAAGAGATTAGCTTACTAACTATAGTAAGTCAAAGAAATTAATATATTAATGAAAAAAATCACCTAATATTAATAATCAAATTCTAGTTGCATAATGTTTGGCAAACAAAAAAAAATCAAATTCATGCATGTATCTACAAAAAAAAAGAAATCAATGATGTCAATGTGTAGAAACTACAACCAAATTTATCATGTCATTTTCTAGAATGTAGAGCAAAAAGCTCTCTGAAAAATGTATGGGGAGAGATTTAATTCCCTCCCCTTACACAGAGAATATCCTCTAAAGATTCTCTCTCTAAAACCCCTTTATTACCCCCTTAAACACTCTTTTTAATTACTTTTTTTTATGCTAATAAATAGTCTTTTGATTGGGAAGGCTTAATGTTCTTCACCCATTTTCGCGGGCCCCACAATAATCTTCCCCCTTACCTTTCTTCTCCCCGTGAAAAATTTGGGCTGACATGATAATCATTACCCAAAGTTAACCCTTCCCCATTCGATGCAGATTGGGTTTGACATAAGTATAATGGTACATCCCTAGGACAAAAGGGTTAAACATAGTTTAACATAAGGGAAAGTGTTCTTGGGCCCCACCTCAACCTTGAAGATCTCGCATGCTTTCGTTGGGTTTAATGCCACATACCCTCCTCCCCATGCGAATTATTCATATTGACTTCACCTTAGGTTTCAACTTATTGGGGAAAGACTTTGCAGTGGTCCCCACCCTTCTTGGTTCATGCGTAAGCCTTTGCAAAGGCTCTTCCCTCTCCAAATAATTCGCAGGTTTGTAGCGGGTTTGGGATTTCACACCCTCCCCACCCACTTGGGGAGATGATGTGACAACTTGATAGGCTAGAGGTAGATAGGGTGATATGTTGATAGATATGTAGGTAGGTTAGATTATAGCTAGTTATAGGTAGTTAATTGATAGTTAATAGATTTAATAACATAATTAGACTTAATCAAGTATTGAACAATTTATTTAAATAATATTCTACTCTATCTATTAGGTACATAATTAAAATAGATCATTATATTTAGATAGATTAAGTTAGTTAAATAGACTTAATTCTTATTTGTGTTATTTGAATCATGTAGTCTCATTTAATAGATGTACTTTTTATTTAAATTGTGTAGTTTAATTACTAGATTTTAAAACCTTAGTTTTTATGTGAAATATGTTATGGATTTAACTTCTTATTGTTTTATTTAAAACATGTAAATTTGTTTAGATATAGTTTACTTAATTGTATAGTTAATTATTGATTAATAGATGTAGTTTCTATGTAAAATATATAGACAGATGTTAATTTAATTTTATTACGATAAATTGAATTATGTTGCCCATGTGTTTCAAAGGGATTAAGGGTCAATTTAAATTTTCTATTTGAGATTAATTTAATATTTTATTAAGAAATTTAAGGACTATAGTTGCATAGGAATTTGTAAGGGAGAATTTAATTGTTTTTAAAAGGATAAGGATTAGATTAGGTTTTGATTATTGAATTTTAAACCAGTGGTTAATGGTCGAAAGAGAATTGGGACTAGATTTAAATGAATAAGTTGTAACCAAGGTTAGAAATAAAAGTGATTACCAGGGAAATCTAATTCAACGTATGAATCTTAACAATTGGTTATCATCATGATACTACACATAGATTAAAACATAAAATCAGAGTTAAATCAACCTGACCCAGGTGTTCATGTAATCCCGTATGACTAGTTGATGCTCTAATTCTGCATCTGTTTGTGGTGTGACCCTAATTCAACCTATGTATATACCTTGAAACTCGAAGACTAACCTTACCATCTCTGATGTGTACTGAATCTGGAGTAAACTCAACTATCTTCCTTGTCCCACTATGATTAATTTGATAGATTGAGAGAAGGTTAGAGGACAAAGATAGAACACATAGTACATCATGGAATGCACCATCATCAATGTTAATAGAACCTTTTCAACATATAGTGATAACAATGTTATTTGTTAGAATAGGTAGGAACCTAATCTCCCAAGAACACCTGCATGCATAACCCTGTCACATGGAAGAAGCAAAGAACAGAAAGCAAGAAAAATCTATGGAGGCCAAAAAGCCAGAGGCATCATATGCACATTCAAAAGAACAATTTTCTATTATAAACAATGTATTATAATATGATTGTCTGTTATGAAATACAAAGAGGTGAATCCTTAAAAAGGAATCATGAAACCCTAAAAAGGGAAATCCTAAGGTTGGCTTAAGCAACTAGAGTGAATAGGTGAGTTAGTAATTAGATCAAAATGATTTAATTAATAACCCAAAAGACTATTACTCTAACACACCCCTTAAGATAAGCTTCAGGAGAAGCAAAACCTAGGAGACTACTGCAGAAAGCAGGAAAGAAGGGTCCTGACAACAAAGGTCTGATCAGGTACCCATTACAAGAAATCTTTGTAAATCGGGGAAATAGGGAAAACCCAGTGGGAAAAACTCTACCCCAAAAAGAGATGAACTAGATGAAGGAAACAAAGCCTCCAATCTAGGGAAAGTCCCAAAGAAAGGAATAAGAAAGAGCATGTATAGTATCTCTGAAGCACGAAGCTGCAAACACTGTCAGAAGTAATTGCTAGAACCCCCACTAAAATAGTGCATGACTAGGTAGAGAAGAGAAAGTCTGAAGAGCTGATCAATTGAAGAGGTGACCTCCAAAAGAAGGAATGAAGGAGTGTCTATATAGTAGATGATCCATCTCACCGAAATGTATAGGTGCCTAGCCACTGCATCCGCCTAGTACATAGGAACAAAAATTGAATACGTAGATCACTCAATCAAACCAAGGAAGCAATATAACCAACAGAAGAACCCCCCCATAATGCTGAACAGGGAGAGGGGTGACAGGGACACTGAAATGTAACGCCAGAAACATATGCAAGAAGAAGAATCAGGAACACCAACAGTGCAATAGAAGTACAAGCACAAGATAAAGTGCAATGTCATAGACACACATCATGGGCTAATATTGTGGAAGGTACGCTCATTTGACAAAGGTGGATGAGCACATAAGGCAAAACATCATAACCCCCCATGGCACTTTATAACTGAGTGCGAGTACAAACAAACACAAGGTGCTCAAAATCCTAGATATGCAAAAGTAGACACTTTATCTTAGTGCGTTTACATAAAAGAGAATGCTACAGAAGAGAAGCATACAATGCTTAGAAAGTTAGAAAGAAGAGTGAGACATAAGAACAAAAGAAGAGATCCCAGGACCTATAGAACCCAAGTAATCTGCCAGAGTGCGAAGGTGCAAAACTCGGAGGAGAAAGAACCTAGAGCAGAATCTGGCTAAAAGACCCCTGCCACTGAAAAACTCACTGAACCAGCTTTCTGACGATATCTGGTTTTCCAAAACAGAGTTCGGATGAGCAAGATAGGGCTCCCAAAAGGCAAAAACAAGCATCAGACTTTGACAGAAAAAAACACTGTCAAAAAAATAGAACCAAAAAATCTAACCTCCATAATCAAGAAGTCAAAAAAAGACCTTTGTATGCTCCAGATAGAGAAAAAATAGCGAGGGAGGGTCAGAAAGGCTCCAAAAGAAAGTTTTAAGTCCCTGGGGCTGAAAAAACCCTAGCCCATGGGCGCATGGCGCGCGCAAGGGGCTGCAGCGGAGCTCCCGGTCACACATGTGACCATCGCTGGCGGTAAAAGGGGCTTGCGGGGCTAAAAGGCCCACTGAGCGGCAGAGTCAGGCGATGGTGTCGGCAGAGCGGAGCGGAGCCGGTGGGGGCCGGGTGGCGGTGGGCCTGCGAAGCGGGGCAGGCGGCGCCGAAGGTGTTGGGCCGGCGGGGTGGTGGTGGTGGTGCTGGCAGCAGTGCCATTCAAATTTACACTGGCCGCGTTAAAAATAATGCAAAAAACCTTAAAAAAAGGTTTTTTTTTAAAAAAAATTCTCGGTTTTCGTGCCCGTACGACACTGGAAACCAAATGTTTTTGCCTCAGAGCCACGTTGTCCAAAATGGACAAGTTTTATATGGATTCTAGGGTTTTTGGGTGCTCTGAGCTCAATGGAGATGTCCGTTTGAGCCCAAAGTGACTAGAAACAAAGCCCACCTCTAAATCCACATAAAACCTCTGAAAACCTTGAAAACCTCTTGCTTTCGAAACACTTCAACAAAACACGAACAACAAGCAACAAGATAGCTCTGATACCATGTTAAAATAGGTAGGAACCTAATCTCCCAAGAAAACCTGTATGCATAACCCTATCACATGGAATAAGCAAAGAACAGAAAGCAAGAAAAATCTATGGAGGCCAAAAATCTAGAGGCATCATATGCACATTCAAAAAAATAGTCTTCTATTATGAACAATGTATTACAATATGACTGTCTATTATGAAATACAAAGAGGTGAATCCTTAAAAAGGAATCACAAAACCATAAAAAGGGAAACCCTAAGGTTGGCTTAAGAAACTAGAGTGAATAGGTGAGTTAGTAATTAGATCAAAATGATTTAATTAATAACCTAAAAGACTATTACTCTAACATTATTCCCCATCAAAATGTGTGTGGTAGGAGAAGCCTCAAAAGATGAGAATAAATCTCGAGAAGACGCCATATGGTGTGAAGCACATGAATCCAGTATCCATCTAGAAGAGTGTGGAATAGTGGTGGCACATAACGCGTGACCCTTTCCATTGTCCCACCCATCTATCTAGAATGATGATGGATAAGAAGACCCATGAGAAGGAGAAGAAGGAATATCAATGTTTCTCTTCTGAAGAAGAGCTCGCAAATTAGAAATTTGTTTTGTGTATCCATCTATCTTCTTCTCATAACAATGAGACTCGCCATGATTGGGATTTTTACAATAAGTACACTAAGGTCTTTCTATCTTCAATTTTCCCCCTTAGGAGAAGGTGGGCCAAATGAGTGCTGAGAACTAGAACCCTTCCTAGACTTTGTGGTTGGTGATATTTGTTTCTGCTTTAGCTTCCCTAAAGATGGGTGAGCTACCAATACATGGTTCTATGATCTTGTGAGAGAATCAAGCTTAGATATCTTTGCCTGGTCACAAGTCAAATGATCACTGATTACATCAAATGTAGGCATGGTGAATCGCGGACCCAAAGCATCCATGGTAGAATGAAAGGTAGAAGAGAATATCTGAAAGGGACCATGAAGCTTAGAAAGATAGGTAAATGCACTCTGTGTCTGTCTTATTTTTTACACACCCCTACAAGATAGATCTGATAGATTTGAATTTTGTTAAGAAATCCTGAAGAGAAGCAAATGTCTCAGGACCCAAAGTTGTCAATTTTGCCTCAATCTGAAGTGCCCTAAACTTACTGACTGTGCCAAAGAGAGTCTGCAACTTCTCCCATATATCAAGAGTGGTATCACACCCATCAAGATGGAAGAACAAACTATGTGAAAGAAGTAGAGAAAACACATCCATGGCCTCATCCATCTTATTCATGTGTTGAATGACTTCGAAAGGATGAGTCAAGACTGGTTGAATGTTGTCTAAACATGACCATAACCCTCATGATTGGAGAAGCTGAGTCATACGGGATTTCTATATATGGAAATTGTGGGGAGTAAGAAGCTCAACTGAAGCTGATTCTGCTATTGATAAGGAGAGACAACATAATAAATGCTTCAAAATGAAAAGGAAAATACCTGAATAATTTCTCCAGAAAAAGAGAATAGTATTAAGACATACTTGGGTGGAGGAAGTGGTAGATAATAGTCAAGCCTCACATTGTGGTAGTGAATGACAAATTTTAGTATAATAGTATATTATACATGATATTTTTATGGTTAGTTGCAATATAATCATAATGATCATTCCATGTGCTTATCTTTCTCAATTCATGTCACAAAATTTATTTGTTCACAATTTTAGGTTGAGTAAGCTAAGTTGTTTGCCTATCTTTAGGGTTAAGATGTGTTTAGTTTCATTCAAGATGTGATTATATTGTGCCAAAATATTTTGATCAGTTAAATTATATATTTACTTGGGAAAGGGCCCTTCTCTATACTCTGAGAACTATTCACAATGACAAAACACTTACCATAACTTCAATTCCAAACCACATAAGAATAGTTTTAAGATATAATATTTCTAATTTTTGTTATTAAATATCTACAACTCTTGAAAATGATTTTAAATTTTATTATATCCATTAAAAAAAATCATGTATTAACAAATTTTATTATTATTTTTACGCCAAGAGGCGTACCTATAGTTACAGAATAGGGCTCGATTGAATCCGTGTACATAATTTTTTTTCCAGAAATCTAGAGAAAATCCATCAATCGTGGTCGTTAAATATGTGAACATGAATAATAAACATGAAAAATAACAAAATATTAATGAGATGTCATTGTTAACGTCTTAGTCTGTAATAGTGACATTGCCCTCATCAAAAACTCACATTTTAAAAAACTTAATGGAACACCACGTTGCAGTGTCAAGAAAGACGTGTAAAACATCACACGATTTATGGCTTGAATTGCTGGAATAATATTGTTCCTTTAATATTGTTCCACTTTTCATGGAGGATTTGTAACCATGTTTAAAGCTTAACTTTAGTAAATATAGTCACTCTTTAATGTAAATTAAAAGCAATCAGTTATGTGGATGTAACTTGTCATAACAATGTTTCTATATTTGTGCAATAGTTGCCTCTTATGGTAGACATGTCATTAGACAAACTGATTTTGTTAAAAAAACAATCTTCAAAAAAGGCCATAATCTTTATATAATGATGATATTTCATTCTCTGTAAATTAAACATTCCTTCTTGTTGTGGTGAGAATGTCACTCAAATTACAGGTATGCTGAAGGAATTTTTGTCTTTCTTTCTTTCTTAATTTCTTTTTTATTTTCTTCAACACGCATTACCCGTTATTATTGTTTGTTGAGAGCAATAGATCATGCATATTTTAACTAATATCACCCGATTTAACCATGACATAGTAATCTTTTGTAGAAGTATATTTGTGTCCCCAATGCCCGCCATATTTGAGAAGCCCAAGAATAAATACTTACTCCATTTCATAATTCTGGTTGAATGGAAATATATTGCTCGAATTTCACATAGAAAACTTTGACTAAATAGGATTATAGGACATACCAAATTTTCCTTATGTGTGAGTGGCCATTGGCCGTTCATGTGCGTAAGCGACGTCTGACCTGTCATGAAATGTTGGGATTTTGTTTTCTTGTTTACTTGATTTTGTGCACGATACTACATAAATGTTTACACCCATGAGCGGATGCTTATAAACTATTTTAGACTGCATGTTATCACACGATCTACCATAATTACTTTTAGATTGATCAACTTCAAGATAAACATAGAGGGGTCAATGGCTCAAGAGGAAAACAATTTGTCAGTGCCTTGTGATATCTGTGGGTTTATGGTCTTTATTTTTACCTTACTACAGTAAATAGTTCGTAAATCTTATTTGTAGGAATTATTATTGAATTATCAAATTGATGATAAATCTTATTGGTAGGAATCATTATCAATATCAAATTGATGAAATTAACACTTGAATTTTTTTGCCCTTTTCTATAATAGATAGTCCCTGCAGATATATCAACTTTTTCTACAACAAGACATCTGAGCATACGTAGCCGAGGTACTCCACCATCTCTTAGTTCAAAGTAGTTTTTTTAACGAGAATAAATTGCTGCTATGTCATGGTTATGTTTGTCTGATTTTTTTGTTTTGTTTTATAAAAAAATAGTAAAAGGGTTCTCTATTTTTTGGTTATGTATTGCATGAATATATAATATTTTTTTTCTTATGTATACTAAATGTTAAGTCCACTTACTATATAATTTGTAACCTATAATAACAATTAAGGTTTTCAAAAAATATTATAGTTATATATTATTATTTATGTTTGCATTTAGAAATTGCAAAAAAATTGATAAAATATAACAAAACTGATATAATAGATTTATTTTATGTCATAGTATTAATCTAGCCAAGTGTATAGTATTATTTCTATTTACAAAATAGTCTGAACAATGATATTGAAATAAAAAATATATAAATGAAATATAAAATTATACATGGAAATATAAACTTTTATTTTATTGCTATACAAAATGAAATTGTAAATTGTTACTTTTAATGTTTCTTTATTTTTACCTTACTACGGTAAATAATTCGTAAATCTTATTTGTAGGAATCATTGTCATTATCAATTGATGAAATTAACAAAGTAGTTTTTTTTAACAAGAATAAATTGTTGCTATGTCATAGCTATGTTTGCCTAATTATTTTGTTATGTATTATAAAAAATAGTAAAAGGGTTCACATTTTTTTGTTAAGTATTGCATGAATATCTAATATTTTTTTCTTATGTATACTAAATGTTAAGTTCACTTACTATCTAATTTGTAATCTTCAAATGTAATATTATTTTTAAATCACATTGATTTTAAAATTATATTTTTGGAAAATATAACATTGACGAGTTATTTCTATAGTAAATTTCACAATCTTCAAATGTAATATCATTTTAATGACTATTAATATAAATTATAATTACTAATATGTCATGGCTATGTTGCTTCAAGAATGGAAATAGATAAGGATTGCAAATGAAATCTTTGTTTTTGCAAATACATTAGTTTTTTCTATATTGAATCCTATAAAATAGTTAGGAAGTAACAACTTTCCCAGATTGATATTGAAATTATGTTTTTGGAAAATATAACATTTGATAAGTTGTTTCAATAGTAAATTTCAGAATATTCAAATGTAATACCATTTTTAAATCACATTTATTTTAAAATTATGTTCTTGGAAAATATAACATTGATGAGTCATTTCCATAGTAAATTCCAGAATCTTCAAATGTAATATCTTTTTTAAATCTACCCATTGTAATTTTTTTCAAAGATTATTAATTTATATTAATTAACAGTTTAATTTCTAAACGTATAAGCATATAATTCAATATGATTTATATGACTCATAGTCTATTGTTTTCTTCCAATTTATAGGTATCTAATATATTGTTGATACAACATATTTCATTGCTATATAAGTCATTATTGAGGTACTTTGGATGGATCCATTTTTTTAATAATAATTTGAACTATGCGATTAATATGTTTTTGCTTCCATACTTTATTGTTGTTATACACTAAATTTTGCACCCTGTTAAGCGCTTAAGCCTAACAATCTAGTATAACATGGGAATCACTTCTAGGTTGTGGGACCATTGCTAACTTAAGTGAAGCCTCCAGATTCTAGGCCGGTTCCTCTTGGATAATCACCTTATTTTCTCTTTAAACATGAAAGTAAACTTGGAAGGGAAAGGGATAGAAGGAGAACTAAAGGGAAATGACTAAAAAAGCAAACTATCCTACTAGGTGATACACCGAAGGTAACATAAATCACAATATAATGACCAAGGATTAACATGAAATCCTTGAATTATGACAAGCACAACTTCCTAGATAGGTTTGCAAAAATGTTTCATTGAGAGGTATGAGATGAAACTATTGGAGGAAAGAAAAGATTTCACAGAAATAGCTTCAAAGAAGTAGACACAGACTATGACCTACAAACATACATCCACTCCAGCAAATAGGTACACGAATGAGACAAGATAGCTAGAAATGAACAAAATTCACAAAACTATCCCTATCACATCACCCACAGTAGTACACAAAGATGCAGAAAAGAAGGAAAACTTGTCATAATCCACAAATTTCTTCAATAATCAATCAATATATCATTCTTCAGAAAGAATCCCAATCATATGAAAACCCGAGGGAAGGAAAAATACCACATAAATTCTTGCATAAGCTTGGAAAAATCAGAATTACAGACTATTAAAAGTTGGAGGACAGAGAAAATGTCTCAGAAAACTCTTACATATCCCAAAAAAACTAACTAGAAAAGAACTTAAAACAACTTATATACAACCTCCACTAGCATGCAGGCTCGAGAGTCAACTCCTTAATCAATTAGGGCAGAATTAGGGTTTCAATAGATATTACATAAATAATGCCAAAACCCTACAACTGGTCAAGTCTTCCCATTAATGTATTTGAGAAATATACTAGTCTATCTGATTACCCCTTTGAAAATATCCCATACTACCATAAATTCGAGCAGATAGATCATCTTGATCCATCTACCCACTCTGCAAGTTGAAAATGTCGCTAACACCATGAAAACCCAAGAAACAACATTTAAATATTCAAATTCAAACTCAAACGGTCATAGGTAGCGTGGAATGCCCGATCAACGACCCAGATTTGAAACTTTACTAACTTTAAAACACGATCATCGATCTCCTTTAAGTTACCTGCGAGCACAAAATATGATCTGCCATGTGTCACCTCGACGTGATTGCTTATAGGTTAAACAACTTCAGCTTTACCATCAAGGCATTAAGCCGACCATTCAATCTTCCTTACTTGTTGTGCCTTTATCTTACCTTTCCAACCTAAGATCCATAACATCATCTGCCACATGTCACCATGACTTAATGGCTTAATCACTAGATTTTGAGCATTTTGTCTTTAAGCCTTTAAGCCCACCATCTGATTAAAATGAACTTGATCGGAGATTACCTTACCACAGATGGGTCCAAGCTTTGACAATGCTCCACGCATCAACAAGGCGTAATACCTTGATCATTAGATTTTGATCAACTTGGCATTAAGGCATTAAGAAGATCATTGGATCGAACCAGAACCGCCCGCAGATTAATCAACCAAAGACCCTGCATAAAGGTGACCCCATCGTCCACGTGTTTCCATGACTTAATGACTTATGTAATATATCTCGATCAATTTGATTTCAAGCCTTTAATTCAACCACATGATTAGATATGACTTGCTCGATGTTTACCTTAATTACCTTGGCGCTGCATTGGACCCACCGTGGACACGTGTCAGATAGGATTAATGGCTTAAAGATTAGATCATGCACATCTCCGCATTAAGCCTATAAGCCAACCATCAGATTGATTCTAAACTGCTTGACCTTTATTTTATCGCTTGACGGGCCCAGGTTCTGACAACCTTCCATGTGTCGCAACGACTTAATGGCTTAAAGGATAGATCTTGAGCACTTTGTCTTTAAGCCATAACACCGACCGTTCGATGAAAAGGAACTTGCTGCCGCTTGAGGTAAATAAATTAAGTCGGGACTTAGGAAAATAAATTTAGGAAAAGAAACCCACTTAGGAAAATAACTTTGGCCCCACTCGATGGATGACTTAAAATACATGACGAATAGGAACTCTAAGTGGCAAAAAGGTAATGAAGAATTGGAACCACCACTAAAGAATTAGGGTTTTAAGGAATTTCAAAGGGTTTCTCATTTAGGGCTAAAAGACATGAACCGGGGGTAAAACCAGTGACCTAGCAAGGTGCAGTGAACATGATAAGGACCACAGAAAGGTGCATAATTCATACAAGCTAGGATCTACCCTTGTGAGAGCCTCATTTACTCTTTTTGTAGCCAAAATTGGACAGGATGTGAAATTTGGGTAACAATTGTATTTGTGTCTGATTAATGAATTCAACCTAAATTATAAAATTGATATTATACATGCTATAATTTTAAATTATATTCATTGTTTAGATATAAAATGGACTTGCATTGCAATGAACCAAACTTTGTCATACAAATATCAGATACATACGATACTATAAATGGGACGCCTCCACCAAGCCCTGCCATTTTTGTAGCTTCAAATGATTACATAGAAACACCCATGGAAAATGTTATGAAAAAAATTTGTGGCCATTTCACAGAGATGGTAAATGATGTTGAGAACATATCACTACAGATAGATTTTGTTAATGATACTAATGTCAACGTATCCAGAGAAATGGAAAGCTTCACATGGAAAGCAACTTGCAAAATAGGAAGCTTTGAAGTATTTCCAACAGAGTTGTTTTATGACAAGCAATATGCTTTAGGAAACTCAAAAATTATACGTGATGATTTCATAAGTCACTTGAACAACTAAAAAATGTAACTTTGTTCTTTGACTACATGTTGTTGCAAATAGTTCAAATAAATAAATAGTTGAAAACTTATGTAATCTTATCTATGGAAATATATATATTTATATTGCTAGTCACTTTTGGTTATCAGTATTGTAAAATTAATTTATAAGTACATGTCTACTGGATAAGTAAATATCTATTGGATAAATAAATACACACAATTAGAATTAATAGACTAATTACTTAGTTGTGTTATTTATAGAAAATTATATATTTAAACCTTTGTTTTTATCAAAGTTGATATCTATTAAAGGAAGATAATCTATTTAGTATGTTGACTTTAAATTGTTTTTAATATCAGCTATGGTTCGCTCAAAATGAAATTTTGAATCAGAGGAGAAAATAAGACTATATATAAGAGAATATCAAAGAGAGTATCATAGAAAATATTGTAGAGGACAAAGAGAACAAATGACAAATGAACAGATAGAAGAACAACGAACAAGACATAATGAAGTTGATAGAGAATGATATGCCAGAAGAAGGACAAATCTAACTGTAGAACATATGGAAGTAGAGAGGGAACAAGTGTGCAGACAAATTTTCATCAAAGGACCACTGATTAAACCTCTAATTCTCAAGAACAAGTAAGAGAACATGTTGATCCCCAACTAAGTGAGACAACCAATCCTCACTTAAATGGAAATATTGAGTTGAATGGTGAGAATGAAAATCCACTCTCAATAGACCATGTTCCAGAAACACCACAATATGGGAATCCATTGCAGATGAATGCAGATCCTGAAGGTGGTGTGGAGAACATGAAAAAACATAATGGTTTACTTCATTCTGATTTCAAAAGATTCCAAATGCAATTTAGAATTCAACTAGATAGTTTTAGAACCCAAAATATGTGTTATGTATGTCAAGATTCTTATATTGGAGTCAAAGAAACTCGAAGCTCTGAAGGTCCTATATGCAACATATGCCAAAAAGAAAGAGGAATTCATAGGTTTTCATCTTCAAATAATATGGATCCTGAATCACAACCAAATGAGCTTTCAAAATTGACACAGGTAGAGGAAATGTTGATTGCACGTGTAAGCCTGATACTGCAAGTGACAAACGCAACAAGTGGTTAATATAAATACAAAGGGTACACCATAAGTTTTCCTCAAAATGTTCAACAAGTTTCCAAAATTTTACTACACACAATACAAAATTTGCCTATTATTATTGTTAGAAGAAAAAATCAACGTGGCATAAATTATAATTTTACTGTAATAGAATCGTATCTACAGAGCACTCAAATGCAAAATAGAGCATGAAATTTCTTATTCAGATGTTATAATTGATGAAAATTCTCTCAATGACCTACCAAGAAATACCGATGAGAACATTTTTAATAGATTAAACACAATGCAAATGGAATTTGATTCAGATAGTAATGAAATCACATATATTGGTCCTATATTCGAGAGTGATGAAGGTAACCCAGTAGAGAACACTACATCAATGGCTTCAAAACCACCAAATACTCAAAGAGAAATGGAATGAATTCAATTATGGGTTAATAAACCTCATGCAAATCCAACAACATTGATTGATTAACCTAGTATTGGTGCTTCTCCTC
This sequence comes from Thuja plicata, assembly GCA_018584345.1. Taxonomy (NCBI): domain Eukaryota; kingdom Viridiplantae; phylum Streptophyta; class Pinopsida; order Cupressales; family Cupressaceae; genus Thuja; species Thuja plicata. The sequence goes on along the minus strand of MU227436.1, from coordinate 1,115,272 downwards.
TCAATGAGTATGTAACGTCAGGATTACTAGACATGGCATTTCCAACACTATTTCCTGACGGTATATGTGATTGGTTAGAACCAAGAATGAGAGGTGTGCATCTACATAAATTTGTTAAGCATCTGTTATGCTATAGGGGCCATAGGTTTGGTAAACATCCACAGTTCATATATGTTATGATGAACATGATAATGCGACACCGTGCACATAATTCATCTGTAGTGTTTGTGAAAAGAAATATCCAAGACATTCCCATCACTATCAATGAGTTGCACGAGCATATGGAAGTTATGCCACAGTCTCGTCTAGTTTATAAGTTGATGCGGTTTGGAACAACATTAAGAGGGACAAGGTCATATTGGACTAAATATCGTGTAGAATTGACAGACATGCTTCACCAAATTGGCACTCCATTTTTTTTTCACCTTAAGTGCAGTAGATATGTAGTGGCCCGATCTGCATGCTCTCATGTCAAGAACATGCCCAAACAATCCACGAGAAGCTCACAATTGGAAAAAATAAAATGTTATCAACTATCCTCATATAGTTTCACATTACATGCACTTACGACATACAATATTCATTAAATAAATACTAAAAAATGGAATGGATGTCAAGGATTTTTGGTGTATGTATGAGTGGCAACATAGGGGTTCCCCACATGTGTATCAATTTTTATGGATCAAAGGCGCACCCAATATGGAAAATAATGATCAGTTAAATGAGGAGGAACGAAGAACTACAAAGTAATATTTCCATCACACTATTCATGCTTGGAATCGTAGATAAGATCCACATCTAAGAAATATACAGGTGACTTCATAAACATTTTGTCTTAAATATCTCATTACTATATGACATAATTTTCTATAAAATTGAATGCTATTAATTGATATATCAAATATCCTTATTTCAATTGTAGGCATTCCAAAATTTTGGTCAACATCCATGTCTAAAAAATACAACACAACTTGCTGGGATGGATATTGATACTGACTATGAAGAACTACTAAATTGTGTTGAACGCCAAACAATTTGTAGAGAGGGTGCATGCTTACAAAAAAAATAAGGAAGGATGGTTTGCAGGGGACTATTACACCGAGTAATATTTGTATATCATATTTTAATATCTACTTAAAAATGTATTGAAGTATACACCTTATAATTTTTACAGATATCATGCTCCTTTGCTATTGAATCTTAGGGGGTCTAAATTATATAAAGACATAGAAACAGGTGAAATAAAATTTGAACCAACAAGAAATGACAATAGAGTGAATTCACACAATCGTCACATACTGCAATTATGGAGAGAAAATATAGATTGACAACCTGTTTTGTCCAAATATGTTGTAATAAAATACATTGCAAAGTATGCATCAAAAGATGAGAAAAGCTCGGAAACATTCCACCAAATGTTGACGTGTCTTTCAAACATGGAAAACCCTGATGATTTAGCTGCACAAGCATATAGAAGGCTTCTAACAATAACTGTCATTGAAAGGGACATTGGAGCACAGGAAACTTGTCACATGTTGTTAGAACTTCCACTGATGGAGAGAAGTAGAAGATTTGTCAATCTAAATGTCTCATGCGAAGTGTTCAAATCTGCAACTCTGCGTAATGAGGAGAACAATGAAGAACAAACAAAAAATTTCATTGATGAATATACACAAAGGCCTCTATGTATGGAAGGTATTACATTAATTGATGCAACCAAATCATGGATATACAATCCTAAAAGAAGAAGAGACAACAAATGGGAGCCAAGGGAAAGAGCAACTATTGTTAGAGTTTTTCCAAGGTTTGTATCCATTTTCTCCACGTGGTTCACAAAAATGGGATAAGTTTTATTTATCATATTTATTACTATACAAATCATTTCGTGACATAGAAAGGGATATTGGTGAGGAGACTAACTCTATAATAGAAAAGTGAGACTCATTCAATTATAATGCTTGACATGTGCAAAGAGAAATAATTATAGAGGAAGATGAAAATAATCATGATTCTGAAATTGAAGAAGATGAAACTATTGTAGGAAATGCTATAGAGAATGAATGTGAAATCACATCTAGAATTCATAATGGTCAAAATATGAAAGTTTCATAAATAGATATGTTGGGAAGAAGAGACATCGATAGAAATATAAATTGGTCTAATGAATATTAGGGTGAAGAGTATACTATGGGAGCAATCAATTTCATTAAAAATATGAAGGAACATGGATGTCTCATATATGATGATATTCCACAATGCATCAACTATACAACCCTCAACAATAAACAACAAAAGACAATGATCATAATTATGTCACAGTATCATAGCAATGAAAATAAAGGGCCTTTGTTAATGATAGTTCAAGGAACAATAGGTACAGGAAAGTAATATCTTATTGGTGCCATTCAGGAAGCCCTTCAAAATGTAGCAATGCCAGGTCCTTCTTCCATTCTTTTACCAGCACCAACAGGAGTTGCAACGTTCAATATTGGAGCTTTTACAATTTATTCAAAATTAAAAATCCCAATAAGAGATTTTGCTCAGCTAGATGGCGCACGTCTTACAAGTTTCCAAGAAGAAATGACACATATCAAATACATTTTGATTGATGAAATGAGCTTCATTGGCCAGAATATGTTGGAAAACATAGATTCTTGACTAAGGCAAGCATTTCCACAAAATTCAGATAAAATATTTGCAGGTACATCTTCTATTTATTGAATACCAAGTACCATTTTATGTCATTTTTAATACAACATGTAAGTATTAAATATGATAGAAATACTATACAACTTTGTAATATTTAGTTTGCATTATCTTTTAGGTATATCTATGATATTTGTTGGAGACCTTGGTCAATTGCCTCCACTAAACGATAGGCCGACATATTATAGCAAACGATGAGGAAAGTTATTGTGGGAGGTGTTGAAAATTGTGGTTACTTTAGATAAAATTTTCAGACAAGATGGAGAAAACATTGAACAACAAAGATTTCATCAACTTCTGACAAATCTTAGAGATGCAGACCCACAAATTGATGACTCAAAATTGCTTATGATGAGAACTCCTATCAATTTAAATGTTGCAACAAATGACGAGTTTCAGAATTGTGTCCACTTTTTCTCCACAAACGACAATGTTTATAATCATAACAAAATAATGTTATATTCATTGAAGCATCCTGTTGCACAGAGCGTTGCAACAAAAATATGAAGTGTGAATACAATAGAAGATTGTTCAAATGGTGAGCTTGATAATCAGTAATAATTCAAGAGTGATGTTGACTTCAAATCTTTGGGTAGAGGCAGGTCTTGTAAATGGAGCATTGAGGTATATTCAAAAGATTGTCTACAAACCAAGAAGTGCACCTCTTGAGCCACAAACATATGTTATGGTTGAATTTGACAATTACACAGGAATACCATTTGAAGATCGTCACTCAAATATAGACCCGATAATACTAATTCAGAGGGGTAGAACACTTCAATTACCATTAAGATTGACATGGGCATTGACAATTCACAAATCTCAGGGACTGAGTCTTTCAAAAGCTACAATCCATATAGAGCCAAAAGAGAGAACATGATTTGACATTTGTGGTTGTATCTCGTGTGAAGTCTCTACAAGGTCTCAGAATAACACCGCCATTCACATATGACCGCTATGAGAAAATGAAAAATGACACAAACTTTCAAAACGAAAGGCTGAAGAAAATAGTCTCAAATGTTTAGAAGAATAATGAAGTATTTGTATTTTTGTTCAAAATTGCATCAATGACTATATTTTAGAAGTAATACATTATTTGTTAAATGTCTATTGTAGCTCCTCTGAAAAATTAAAATATATGTTTTTTCCTTACTAAATGATATTAATTGAAAATTTAACTTTTTCACTATTTATGTTTAAATTTAATCTCCTAAATCACATATAAGAATCAATTATATAAACTTAAAATTAAAAACACTTAAAAAAACATAAATTAAAAATACTTTAAAATGCTTGCATCCATAGCAACTTGCATATATACAAATATGAAAAAAATGAAAATGTAAATTTTATTATTTCACTATTTATGGTTAAATTTAATCTCCTAAATCATATAAACTGACATTGATTTGATAATTTTTTAATGCTCAAGAAATATTTCCAACTATGGATCTATCAGAAAATGAATCTGAAATTGTTGAGGCAAGCCCAGACACCTCTGGCAACTCTATTACTTTTTTTCAAACACATATTGACAAGTGCACAAGATCTATTTTAGAGTGTTGCTAAAAAATTCTTCAAGATATTGAAAACGCCGCCTTATCCATTGATTATGTTGAAGAGCTTGAAATAATGAAAATGAAAGATGTTGGACACAAGGTTAAGGAGACATATACAAAAGTGGTTGCTTTTCCAGATTTTATGGAAGAAGTATATCATGATCACTTGCAAAATAAAGGTCGTAATACAATTCTAATCAGTGAAGAATATGTAATGCATTTACATCATTACAATGAAGTGTTCTTCATGTAGTCTTCACATGTCACTTCAAAACTATTAAATAAGTGTTATATGAACCGTTTCTAAACTTTTACTTTTTAATGTAGATTATGTGGTTTGGTCTGCAAGGCTTTGCTATGGTTTATGATTTATATTGTAATGGTTTCAGACCTATTCCAACTTATTTGAATCAGTACAAACATATATATTGTTAATATGAAGTATCATATATGTGGTTTTAGTTTTGGTGGCTTCATCAACAATTCTTTGTTATGGTTTATGTTGATATTTGTAATTTATGTTGATGTTACTAGAATTGGTTTTTGATTTCACTTCAAACAATAAAAATGGTTTACGAATAAGTTCTCAAACACATTAGCAAATTATAGATTTACTTTATCTTGACTATAATCAGTTTGTTTTTTTTTGTTAAAAAATAAAACATGTTCTAAAATATTATTAATATGTATTATTTTCGAGAAACGTGAATAATATTTGTTAAAAAAAAATATTGCAATTGCAATTATCATATATGTCTTCCATGTGAGTGGTTGCTACTAACTTATCTATATTTATTTTCATAATATATATATTCAATATGCGCATATATATCCTTTTGAGGCACCTATCAATTATATTCAGGTAGAAAAAGATATGTATTGACTTATTGAATATATATATTATAAAAACAAATATAGATAAGCTAGTTTAATTATCTTCAACTAATTGAGTCATTCAACCCCTCCAATATATAAACCACGTCAAATTAATAAAGTATCGATTACCAACTTACGAGTTTCTTAAGATTCCTATTAGTCAAAAGAAACACACGCAATAATTTCAAATTCGAAAAAGTTATAAACGTGCCAATCCAACGGTTTCTTAAATGACCAATAACTACCATAAAGCTATGCAGACGAATCGACATTTTTATCCGCTTCTGCCATCTGTCAGTTGCAGTCAACATTTTCCTGCCACGTGCACTTCCAGTAAGATTGCGTGGACCCTCTTCTACTTTATTTCCTTCTCGGAAAGACTATAAGACACTCAACAGAAAGATTACACGTCACCATCAAGAAGCTACTAGTTAATCGAATCGTGTTTCCTTTTTGATATATACATAAAAACGGAAAGATAAAGCGATATAAGTAAAGCTGTTAAACTCGATCATTTGTGCGGCAAAGGGAGCGCAAACTTGGAGGAGAAGTTCGAGTTGGAGAGCGCTTTAATTTCCCAACGAACACCCTAGAAAGTCCCTGATCCTCCAATAATTACGCTGTAAAGTTCGACCGGCGCTCGATTGCGCCAACTGGAACAAAAATTTGTTTGGTGCTGTGTGATGATCTCGTATGTATTCGAAACCTTTATGCCCATAGTTTTCTTGAAAATCTCCAAATATGCTTTGTAATACATTGGTTATTAAAATTCGCATACAATACATTGAAATGCTGGTCTTTTCAACAGCTTTTGAATTTGGGGGAAACGGGTTAAATTTTGCGCAAATTTGCTGGATTTGATAGTTCGGTATAGTCATTTTGCGAACAGATTGTATATTTTGTTGCGTTTTCTAAGTAGTTGCACACATTCGAAATTTATTGCAAGTTAAGTTGTGTTTTAAGTAGGAATACAAAAATTTTAAATATAAATTTATAAATTCTTGAAGACTTGCAAGGAACACATCTCTGTAGAATAGAAGCTTTAGCGCTGCGAAGTTTGCTTTGCTGCTCGGGTTTTACTTTTTGTACGCTGAAGTCTACATCAGAGTACAGTTTTTGTTTTGAGGTCTCACAGGCTATTATGTTCTTGTGAACACCAGAACTTCATTTATAAATTCAAATCATTTCTTTTCCTTTCACAATGAGTTTGCAAAACCTGATTTGTAGTTACTTTCAATTTTCAAATAAAAGGCATAATGATTTAGGTCTTTTTTTTTTGGTTAATTCTTTTAATTGGAAACAAGTCGTAGCAATTGCTAGAGAAGATTCTGAATTGGAGATTTAGATGCTAACACCACAAAAAAGAAAATGAGCAAAGATCCAGGTCCACGGATGAATCAGGCTTCCTTGTCTTCTCTATCATCCAGGTTTACAATGGTTGAGCTCACTCCGTTTTGTTCCCAATAATAATTACTGCACATCCAGTGGTGAACATGCTTTTCCAAACTTTTGAACTCCATGAAGAATACACTTATTCTTTCCCTAATGATCTCGAGCTCTCTTGCGTTGACGTTGATTGCCATCAAGGTCTCTGTGCTGTCATCCAATAGTCTCCTTGTCTTCACGGCCTTATGTCCTAAGTTGTGCAAATGCTTATTCATCCCTAAACTTAACTTGTACACAGCCGTAAAATTTTCTTTGTTAGAGATAGAATTATTGTATGGTTTATTGTCCATATTTTTCAAATTACTAATCATCTCGTTCAGAAGCTGGAAGGCTTAGAATCCTCATTATTTCAGCGACAGAAATCTTCAATTCCATTTCCCAAACTAGGCTGAGAAGTAGCGATATTATCCTGATCGATGTGCTTGGACATATCCGTTCTGGAGTTTGCCTTCTTGACTGGACTATAATTCAGATTTTCTACTTTTATTTTCTCTTTTGAAATGCAATGCTCCCTACAGAGGTTGTAAGTTGACGGAGATAGCAGATGGACTGCTAGATTTGAGCTGTAAACATTCCTCTGGGAAGCATTCTGCACTGAAGTACCATCAGCCTATTGCTTCCCAATGTGAATAGGTACAAGAAAACCACTTTCTGCCAATGTCAACATCATTGGCCAAAGGCACTGATGACTCCTGGCAATCTCACAACCTGTCCGCAGCAGACAGGGGTTTAAAGCAACTCCCAAAGTAGGAGGTACGTCAGGCAGTGGAAAATTGAATTAGTCATAGTAGGTCGATTGGTAAGCAATCATGAAAACAAGAATGAGGGTGTCTAGCATAGAATTCCCTATCATTGATGCAACAGATTGAGGATCTCTGGCCACATAAGCGTCAAGAGAGAAAAGGAAACAAAGTCCTACACTGACATGATAAAACTAACCATGAAAGCATTACAGGAAAAAAAATGCTAGCTGGGAAAAAGTTAACGATTTCATAAGCAATTGCGAAGGGAAATTAGAGTTAAAGTTAGGTAAGTAAACCTCCATATGAGAACTAGATATGGACAAAGTAGAACAATGTGGTGATGATGTATGCACGAAAACACTCTGCATGTTGAATAAATCCTCAAAAATTAAAATATCTAAAGAGTATTATGCTACAAAAGCCCCAATTCCTTGCAATACTTAGTATGTCAGTTTCTTACAATCTTGGATGCAGCCAAATAAATAGCTAATTAGAATTAACAGTATGGTTATCCAAATTGTAGTGATGACTTGAGTATGAAAATATTCCATGTGATGAGAATCTCACAAAAACTAAAATCTGTAAATAATAGTACACTACAGAACCCCCAATTACTTACAAGATGCAGTATGTCAATTCTTATTACATTCTTGGTTGCAGCCAAGGAAATTGCTGACCAGGACTAATGAATTTGATATAGATAGCAATTTTTTTCTTTGGGATGATTGTTCAAGTGGATATCTTTTATTGGCAAAAATCTAAGTTGCCGATTCGGGTTCGGGACGGATTCGGGCTTGCAAATCCGGTTCGTGGATTCGTGAAAAAAAAAATTTGCCATTTGGGTTCGTAGGGATTTGTGAGTGTATATATATACAAAAAATAAGAGAAATATACATAATTCAAAAACTAAATCATTTCATAGTATGAATCCATGATGGTTGATCATTTATCAATGCCAAATCTCAAAGATTCAAAACATTAAAATTAAATCATAACATCAGTACAAGTATCATTGTTTGAAGTTCAACTAATGGATTAATAATTTATTGATATTCTCTTCTTCATCATCACCATCTTCTATATGGAGCCTAATAAGACTTGAAGGTTAATTTTTCCCCACTTTTATTGGCGTAGTTTCCACCCCAAATTATTAAATGGGGGTTTGGGGGCAAAGCCCCCAAGACGGGATCAAGGGGCAGCTCAACCGACTTTAATTATTTTATAAAGGCTCCGAGAGTTATTTTTCAAGGCAAACAAACGTCTTAATTTTACCACTTTACATCTTGGCTGCCCGCGGGTCCCTGTGGATTCGCGCGGGATCCTTGGAATCTCCACCCGGTCCGTGCTGGATTTGGGCAGGGCGGATGCAGCCGGACCCACAGGTCCAAATCCGGACCCTGCCTGGATCTAGCACGGACCGGGTGGAGATTCCGGACCCGGACCGGACCCAGACCCAGATCAGGGGTCAAATATGCGAATCCGGCAACTTAGGCGAAAATGAAATTGTCACCTCAAATTGTCAAGATTCATAAATTAGAGCCCTAAGAAATGTCAGTTCTAATTAAACCAAAGCAATTATAAACATGAGCATTTAAACGTACAAGTAAGTTAAGTATAAATATATTGGACTAACAAGTCATAGGGGATGGCTGGCAGTCCTTGGGACGGTCAGGGGCGTCCTATCATAACCTATAATTAATTCTAATGGGCAGGTCCTTTTCCTGGTCAGACTGATGTAGACACTCACTCCTTTAAACTGACACCCAAATTAATATAATGAAACTGTCTTTTAGAATGAATTGTGGAGGGCTGCAATATCATTAATATGAACACCAGGTAATGCTTAATTCTCGCCTATGACTCCATGTCTACAAGTACTCCTAGAATAAACTTGTCCTTTTCCATCTTTAGCCTAGATAGTTCTCCTTTACCTAGCCATCCAACGAATTCTCTAACCAGACTTGCGTTTCTTTGAAGCATACACCTCAAAAGTGCATCCTTGTAGCTTTTGCATAGCATATTTCTCAACAAGAAAAACTTAAAAGTCATGCTGCACAAGAAGTCAAATTTGGATTGCTTATTATGATGTTTTTGTCTTGTGAATGCATTGTGCAACAAAGAAAATATTTTGCACAAAAAAGAAAAAATCTTGTGCAACAAAGGGAGCACCTTGTCCTTTCAGCTCAGAGGACTTGCCTTTGCCTTTGTCTTTGTCTTTGGTAGAAAGGTTTGTTCCACACTAGCTATCGTGTTGTCACTCCCAAACCACTGCTTCCACCTGTCTTGCTTCAAGAGCTTGTTGCATAGGTCATCAAACTTCAGACAACATTGGTGGAAGTAATGTTGAGTTTTGATGAAGTGCTCGTCGGATCATGGTAAGCTTTTTAGCGTGATAACCACCATATCCTATTCCATCTTGCGACCAATGGCCTCCAACTGATCACGAATGTCTTTGATCTTCATGAAATGATCTTGCTAAAACATTTTGTCGTCCTTGATGATCTAGAATAGCATATTCTTTAGGAATTAAGCTTTACCTTTGTTAGACGTGTCTAAAAGATGGCACTTCTGGGAGCATTTTGTCAGTGTCAAATAATTTGAGCAACATAATAGCTTCACGGTTATGCTCCTCAAGTTTGTCCTAGTTTTTGCCTGTCATTTTGGGGCAAGTAGTTGTACCTAGAACAATCTGCCAATACTCAATAATTGTGAGCATTTGCTGCTTCTAGGTATTGTAGTTTTTTTGCTGAATCACTGATCTCCTTCCAACATGATGTTGGTTGAAGACTACATCCCTCCCGTTTTCCTGCACCGAACTTTGAAAATATCTAAATTTTATGGTAAAAATTAGTGAAACCCTTCAGTGAGCAGCTAGCGCAAAGTTCTAGGCGCAGATCAGAAAATGATAATCCAGAGTTGACATTGAAACCCTAGCCCCACGATTTCATAAAAAATGGTAAAAAATCTAGAACCTAGGTTGCCAAACCCTAGGTGTGCAGAGACAGATTGCAGCTTGAGCAGGAAAATAAACTATTTTTTCGGACAGAAAACCCTAGCCGCATGAAGAAAATTAGAGGATCCGGTAAAAACACGTGCGTCTGCAAATCGCGACCTCAGAAGAAAAAACAGACCGCGATTCTTTAACAAATGGCGCTGCAGAAGCTATGGACGTCGCGCAGTCTCCTTGCGTGGGCTGCAGACAATGCGCAGCTTGCAGATGAAGTCACGTGGAAAAAATACTATTTTTCTCAGAAATCCAACGCGAAGAAACATGAAAACGCCGGATAAACCTAGCCGCTGGCTTAGAAAGAGCTTCAAACGGTGCAATGTTATGTTAAAAAATGTCCAAAAACTTGACTCGAAAACTTCAGCCATGACCCTAAAAATAAAACCTGCGATTTTTAGAACCCTGTGTTCGATATGCATGAGATAAAAAAATGCCCGCGAATTCAAAAAATATTCCGCCATTTCTGTCTGTAAAAATCTCCGCGATTTGCACCCACGATTTCTTCATTAAAAAAATGATTCATAAAAAATTTCTGAAAACTTATTATTTAAGGAACACACGAATTTTTTGAGAGAAGTTCACAATTCTTTTTTACAGCTCTGATTCCATGAAATGGTAACTGAAATGAAGTAAGGAGTGAAAGACTCCTTATAAAGAGGTTACAAGATGATGTTTCTAAAACAGAAACAATCGTCAACTGAAACAAAGAGAGAAAGTTACTAAAAACAACTAATCTTATAAAAAAGACTAATGTGACCATTAAATATATCATTGTAACTTTAATTAAAATGTATTTGGATCTTTAGAGAATAAATTGAATAATCCATGACAGTGTGGGAGTGTTGCTAAAGAAATAGATTTCATGTGAGTCTCTCTAGTTAGTATATCAATAGGAAACTCAAAGGTGTTGGTCTCCTTTTTAGGGTTCTTCACTTCACATTGTACAATTTCTCCAATTGTAAATTGCATGAGAATCAATAGGCCTCGTAGGACTAAATGGCATTCTTAATGGATGATATGAAGCTAGTGGAACTTCAGCTTTAGGGGCTACACTTGTTGCTTGTCCTTCTTGAAATGAAAAAAAGTTTTTACAGGGCTGTTAAAATTGATTTGTCTCATTTCAGCTCCTTGTTTAGGTGTGCCCTCTTCTACTGGAGATATTTGTATGTTTTCTTACCCAATACCTATTGTGGGGTGTTCTTTTACAGGCTTCCTCAAATGCTCACTCCTTTAAACTAGTACTTGGATTAATATGATAAATGTCTTTCAAAATGACTTGCTGAGCACTGCAAATTATTAATTTGAACTCTGTATAAAACATAATGCTTTCTTATGACTCCAAGTTTATATAGATACAAGTGGTGGCATCTTGTTACAACAAACTTGAAAACAAATAGCCACCTATTTTTTCCCTAAATGATTTTTGCAACTACTAATAGAGCTCTCCTTTCCTGTCTCCAGCCTTGGCAGTTCTCCTTTAGCAGCTGTCCAACAGATTCTCCAACAGCGCTTGGTTTGTTCTGAAACAAACATAACCTCCTTTAAGTGTACATTCACGTGGCTTTTGCATGGCATATTGCTCAACAAGAAGAGTCATGTTGCATAGCAATTCAAATGTGGACAGCTGATTATGATAGTTTTCTCGTGCACAATAAAGGTGTTAACTAATGAGCAAAGGAATTTTCTTGTGCAACAAAGTCTCAGTTGCTTGCACATAGTTTGCTTACAATAGTTTTAATATAAAACCAAAGTCATTTCAGGGGTTTATTTATATGTAGTGTATGGAGAGAGAGTTAATGAAGTGTATTTTCAGGAAAGAAAAACATGTTTGGGGACAGTAAAAGTATATTCAATTTTTTTACATTTCTGAGACTCATCAATGAGCTCAATTGAGAAAAGGGAACATGATCAATGAAGGGAAAAGCAAAGTCCTAAGAAAGGAACAACGTTTGATTTTCCTCCAAAATGTTAAGAAACTTTTTAAATCCATAATTTCTAGAAATGTCATTCTGATCCTGAATGAAGAATTCAGACAGTGGTGATCTTGTGCTGCTCAATCGCCATTTCTTTCAGAATGGTGCATTCTAATTCCTTCAAAATGCCTGGACAGATTTTTCATCTCATTCAAAAGATTTTGAATTTGCCAATTTGAGATTTGGCCCTTTTCCTTTTCTTTTCCAATGAACATTAATTCACCTTTAATCTATAATATTTGATCTTAAGGTTGAGTGCCATTTCAAACCCAAGGATTATATCTTCTGCTTCCTAGACATTATTATTGTTGAAAACCCGTGTTAGAACTTTAATTATGTTTACTGATTCAGACTGAGAAGTAGTCATATTATCCTGATTGATATGCTTAGAAATGGGTGCTTGCTCTCTAAGCTTTGTTTGGTATTGACGACTTGTCTAGATTCTAAACATTAAGAAGGCATACAGAGGGCAGTATTGCTAGTTTTGGGAAAAGTAGTTGAAGGAACCTTGTTGGATCTAGTTCCTTTGCCTTTTTAAGTGGCTTTCAACAAGGATCACTAAGATATGAAGCTTTTAAAACCTTAAATCTGAGAATGTTAGGATTAATAGCAAACACAAATAGCTGTTATGGTGTAGCAAGGAAACTGATCATATTTTGAGTAAATGCTGCTGTATTTGCTAATTAATTGCAGACTATTGACCATACAGATTATGGAAATTATGAGCATACTAAATTTTGTTTAAATTTGCTTCATTTACTAGTTAATTGCTACAATTCCTTCAGTATATTGCATGGAAAACTGTTACTGGTGAATACAATTTGATTCCTTTGAATTGCCTGGACAGCTTTTTTGCTGTTTTCAAAAGATTGAGGTCGTCGATTTGAGTTTTGCTCTTTCCAATTCTTAAAAAACAAGCAGTGAGTATAATTTTTGGGTCGAGTGCCAACTCCAATTCAAGGGTTAGATCTTCCCCTTCCAAGGCATTGTTAGTGTTGAAACTTGAAACCCATGCTACAAATGCAATTTCATTTCCTGGTTCAGACTACGAGACAGTGACATTATCCTGATCTGATATTTTTACAGTGTAACACGGGCATTGGGGGATGTCGGGACGTCAGGACGGGTTTCCGGGATGGGGAAAAAATGGCTTCAATTTGGGGATGGTAGGGGGACGGTGGGGAGACGGTGGCGGGGGGCGAGTGGGGGGGTGCTGTAATATACTATACATATAGTACTTGAAATGCTAGTTATGAAATGATCTATAATAGTATAAAACCTAGGA
>MU227436.1:1034105-1096963 GCA_018584345.1 Thuja plicata | reverse complement strand
ATTGCTGCCATTAAATCGCTGATTTCCCTCCAACATCAGATTGGTCAAAGATGCCATGTGCACGGATTTCGAGGCAACGTGAAGACAGACCCAGAAAAAAATTGACAGATACCCAGAAAAGTAGACGAAAAACCCAGAAGGAATCTGGAGTCAGAATTCAAATCCGCTGGCCCGAAAATTGAGGCACGGAAAATGAGGTGCCCAGAAAATTCTAACGAAGACCCAGATAAGGTCTCGAAAAACCCACCAAGAATCTGCAAGTAGATTTCGAAGACGGCAAAGTATCTGACAGTTTCGAAGGAAACCCTAGCCGCTGAAAAAAAATTGCAGAAATAGAAGACGCCACAAATGGCAGTAAAAAAAAATGACCTAGGTTAAAAAACGCAGGCTGAGAGGTCATTTGCTGAGATTTCGTTTGCAAAAGAAAATGAGAAATATATTCAAAACCGCTTTTCTTAAAAACGCGGAGGTCAGGCGTGTGCAGATAGACAAGCGGCCAAGAAGAGGTCGTGTAGCAAATGCAACAGCAGGAACAAGCCACGAGCCTCCGTAAGACGGGCCGAAAATGCAGAGAGCGTTGGCGTAGGAGGATTGCAGACGAAGCAAAGTGATCTGCTTTGCTGAGCGACGTAAGAAAAAGTCGCGATTTTTCACAGACGTTTTTTTTCTTTAAAGAAAAAAACTGATTTCGAAAATAAAGCAGAGAAATAATTTCGGAAGTGAAATTATTACTTTTTCGAAAAAATGAACACCTAGCTCTGATACCATAAAACAGTAATGTTTTATAAATATTGAATCGAATGAATTTTTACAAAGAGCTCGAAGCTCATATATACATGACAAATAAACCAAGAATAGAAACTATCCAAAAATACAGTAGAATACAGAACTGAGCATTAATTAGAGAATTGAGCATTAATATTAGAATGTTTCTAATAGAGTTTGGGTGAACCATGTTAAAATTGTCTTTTGTTGTTATCATTCATGTGTCTTTCATTCCTGTGTTTAATCTTCATTTGCATATAATTGGTAATTTTTGCATGTAATTCCTAATAGTGGATGTCAAAAATGAATTAAATTTTGCATCAAAACTGAACTGGGCGTCCAAAACTGCCGCAGACCCACCTTGGTTTGAACTTGGTCCGTCCAAGTTCGCCCAAGTCCGCCCGGGTCCGAATTGGGGCTGGCCTGGTTTGAACCAGCCCCCTTTGGGCCGGACCCTGGCCGGACCCACAGGCGGATCGGACCAGGACCACAGACCAGTTCGTACCCGGGCTGGTCCGGGGGGCGAATTGGGTAACTTAGTATAGGCGAACTGGGTAACTTAGTATAAAACTAATAAATTATAATACCAAATACTTGAACATAGCAAAATTGCAACATGAATATCAAAAATATCATAAAGATCAGATGATTACAATGAGTAGCATGATATCAAAACAAGTACAAACTCATGTACATAAATTCATAAATATGCATATGTAGGTAGGGTGTGTGTGTGTGTGTAACAATGACCTTTACAATAGCCAGTAAATCCCCTTTCTATCACAAGTGCTGCAGCTGCAAATTTTTCTTGCAGAAACCCCCGACAGCGAGATGGTGGCGCGAAGGTGGTGGTGGGGGGACTTGGGAATGCCAAGTTCCTGAACTGGGTGCGTGGGGTTTTAGGGGGGGAAAGAGTCCCCTTGTTGCACTGTGTTTTTAGAAATGGGGTACTTTCTCTCTAGGCTTTGTTTGGTATAAAAAATGACAGTATGGCTAGTGTAGTGAAAAGTAGTAGAAGAAACTTTGTTGGATTTAGTTCCTGTACACTGTTTAAGTGGGCTTTTCCACAAGCATTATTAAGATTTGAAGCGTATAAAACCTTAAATCTGAGATTCAAAATTGGTAGAGTTAGTAGCAGACATGAATTGCTGTTTTAGTACCAAGGAAACTGATCATATTTTGAGTAATGCTGCTGTATTTGCTAATTAATTGCAGACATAGACCAGAAAGCTTGTGCTGAAATTATAAGCGTACTAAGTTTTGTGCAAATTTTCTGCATTTAGCCATTTACTAATTAATTGTAGTGATTCCCTTAAAAGTTTGTATGGAGCCTGTTTAATACTGGTGAATACATTCTAATTCCTCTAAAATGCATGGACATATCTTTGCCCCATCTAGAAGATTCGTAAGTTGCTAATTTGAGATTTGACCCTTTTCCAATCCTTTAGCAATGAGCGTTGAGTCAACTTTAATTCATAACTTTTATTCTTAAGGTTGAGGGCCAACTCTTAGATCTGCTTCCAAGACATTATTAGAGTTGATACCCATGTTAGAGCTTCATTTGTATTTCCCGATTCAGTCCGAGGAGTAGAGACATTATCTTGATTGATGTGCTTAGAAATGGGGTACGTGCTGTCTAGGCTTTGTTTGCTATTGATGAATTATCTGAATATTAAGAAGGGAATAAAAGGGCAGTATTACAAGTTTGGTGAAAAGTAGTTGAAGAAACTTTGTTGGATTTAGTTCCTGTACTTTGTTTAAGTAGCTTTCCACCAGGATTACTAAGCTATAAAATCTAAAAAACCTTAATAATGAGAATGTTAGGGTTAGTTTCAGACATGAATAGATGTTTAAGTACCAAGGAAACTGATCATATTCTGAGTAAATGATGCTATATTCTCTAATTAATTGCAGACATTGACCAGAAAGCTTGTACGGATATTATGAGCATACTAAATTTTGTGCAGAATTGCTGCATTTACTAATTAATTGTAGTGATTGCCTAAGTGGATTGATTGCATGGAAAATTGTTTGTGCAGAATTGCTGCATTTACTAATTAATTGTAGTGATTGCCTAAGTGGATTGATTGCACGGAAAATTATTTTATACTCGTGAATACCTTTTAATTTTTCTACATATTTTTTCAATTCTCTTTTGAAGTTATAAAGGTTTGATTGTAGTTTTTTTGTTTTTTCACATAAAGTGTGTAATATTTGAGCATTTTTATGATAATACTTATTGCACTTCACCATTGTAGGGATGCCAGGGCATTGTAGCATAATTTTCTTTTGGTGATATTTGTAATGTCCCCTTTTAAGGCATCAACTTTTTCTAGAGGTTAGCCTATGACTTTGGTCCCTGTGGGCTAACATGGTGATTAGTGGACACTTTTTAGGGTGTTCTATGGCTCTTTAGTTTACCTTCTGGTGCTTATTTCAGTTTTCTTCAGCTCAGTGTCATAGTTTATTTGTGGTGTCCCTTTTGGAGATCATTCAGGACACTTTGATTCACACTTACTCTTTTTAGTAAGTCACTTGGATGTTTTTCTCATGCCTACTATTTATAGCAAGTCATTGGAGTGGTCAGTTGACATCATATCTATATCTAGAAAGTGGGTGAATTATTCCCATGAGTTGATATTGACAATTATCAAGGGTTTAATGATTTAAGTTAAATTATTAAAGTTAAAACATGTTTAACTTTTATAATATTAATTATATTAAATGACTTTGTGATATGACAACATAAAGGGGATTAAAGTGATTTTAAGTTGTTTTCACAAGGTGACTTTATATTGGTGCCTAGGGAGTTATAATGTTTTAAATAATTTAAGAAAGTGTTTTATGGAGATAGGTGCCAATATTGGGAGATATAAGGTGAATATACAATTAATTCATAAAGTGACTTTAAGTTAATTTAAATTATAGAAGGGATCGTTTTATTATTATTCTCAATTGTGAGTAAATACAAATATTAAAAGGGGGAAATTGAAATAGGGTTTCTAGAAACTTCATGAGACGATTATAAAAGGAGATTTGAGGAAGTCATTTGATATACTTGGCTTATTTTATTTCTCTTTGAGAAGCTTGAGAGCTTTGGCTTTCTGTTAAGTTTTGGATCAGATATATAAGGCGTTTGAATTGTCTTCTAAAATTATTTTATCAATATATTATTTCTTAATATATATGGTATATATATCCAAATTGTATAGATATATATATTTCTATATATATAACTATTATACTTATATATATGTGTGTGTGTGTGTGTGTGTGTGTGTGTGTGTGTTAACATTGACTACCGCTGAATTATTAAATGCTGCAATGATGCTTTAGACCGAATTTAATAACTTTGAGACTGCATGAAAATTGTACGTGTCACTGTGTTAAATATCAGTCTGCGACACCCTTTAAATAAGGGGGGGGGCGCGATAACCTTCGGGAGTCATGCCCGCGATGGAGCATGACTCTTCGTAGAGTCATGGTCCATCGTGGACATGACTCCACGATGTTGTAATAGTTAATCGCAGCCCTTTTTAACAAGTTTGGTTTAGTCGATACTCATCAACTTATTTGATTATGACAATGGGCGTTTATAACGATTAATATGTTTATTAATATATATATATATATAATCATATACATAAAACATATTTCTAAGCAATCATTTAAATATAAAGATATATAGATTATTAACAACATAACATATATGAATTTAATTAATCATAAATGTAAATTATATATATAATAATAGACCATTGTTTATTTATTTATTTTTTGATCGGTAACAATGATTTTATTATTAATTATCAAAAGATTACATAAGAGTATATCGGATATGCTTTACAAAAGACCATAACAATATCTGCAAATATAACTAAGCACTCCTATATACTAACCCGCTAACCAACTTTTTACATAGTAAAGATACTAGCCATATCAGGAAACAAAAAGTAATCTTTCACGCGTTCGAAGAGCACATGGCATCACATCGTGGCAGAGCCATTTAACAGGTTGCATCAACATTCGAGCCACCATGACATGTGCACAGACCAGAGCCGGACATCGACAGTCTGTGATTCTCGTTAAGATAGTCATATTCATTCCACGAGAAAAAACATTCCCCCAAAAATCAAAATTTTATCATCATCAAAACCCTCGAACATCAGAGGACTTGCAGTAAGCCATTCATCAACTTAGTCGCACAGTAGGAGCAAAAAGGGCACAGAAGCAAAAAGGGCACAGAAGCAAAAAGGAGCAATTTACCACCTTCATCAAAGGACCCTCATTGATCTTCAGAGGTGCATTCGTCCTTGTCTCGACCTCTTTCAGCGCGGCACCATGATAGGTAACAGACTCTGCGCCGAAACCTTCTCAGCTTCATGTTTTTCAACCATTTCCATCAGCTTTTTCCATGCTCAGGCCCGTTCTGCTTTGAAATTTCCTTTATCCACTTTGCCCCACCAGTGGATGAAAGGCACGAAACCATAAATCTGGGCCTCATCTTCATCCTCGAAGTATTTTGTAATATCGGAACCTATGTTGGGAACCGCCCACTCCAATATGGAGTCCATTTCAAAGAGTAGGTCTTTATTAAACAAATTGGAGACCAACCATTTCACCTCCGCGCAATCTCTCCCAATCTCCAACCCCCAAGCCATTACCATTGATATAATATCAAGGTTAACTCTCCATTTCTTCTTCCTGTTAATAAAGAAGGGCCCTAAAACATCCCCAACGGCCTGAACGATCTTGTCCTGCTTAATTTCCACCAAACCTCTCAGCCGTTCCAACTTAACTGGCCCTTTGAAGGCTTTCTGCTGCTTGCAAGTATCCATAGAAAAAGTGGCTTCCATATTCACACTAATTGCTACTAATGCAACCGTTCCACTCAAACTAAAACCAGAGTCCTTGAGAAACCGCCTCTGAAAACCAGACCCAGCATTCAAAACTTTGAGCCACACAGAAGAAAGAACCTGATGGGCCTCTTTATAGCCGCCGACCTTACGCTTTCATAAATAAGAACCTTCGAGAGTCATGCCCGCGATGGAGCATGACTCTTCGTAGAGTCATGGTCCATCGTGGACATGACTACACGATGTTGTAATAGTTAATCGCAGCCCTTTTTAACAAGTTTGGGTTAGTCGATACTCATCAACTTATTTGATTATGACAATGGGCATCTGTAATGATTAATATGTTTATTAATATATATATATATATATATATATATATATTTCTAAGCAATCAAATAAACATAAAGATATATAGATTATTAACAACATAACATAAATGAATTTAATTAATCATAAATGTAAATTATATATATATATATAATAATAGACCATTCTTTATTTTTTATTTTTTGATCGGTAACAATGATTTGATTATTAATTATCAAAAGATTACATAAGAGTATATCAGATATGCTTTACAAAAGACCATAGCAATATCTGCAAATACAACCAAGCACTCCTATATACTAACCCGCTAACCAACTTTTTACATAGTAAAGATACTAGCCGTATTAGGAAACAAAAAGTAATCTTTCACGCGTTCGAAGAGCACATGGCATCATATCGTGGCAGAGCCATTTAACAGGTTGCATCAACATTCGAGCCACCATGACATGTGCACAGACTAGAGCCGGACATCGACAGTCTGTGATTCTCGTTAAGATAGTCATATTCATTCCACGAGAAAAAACATTCCCCCAAAATTTTTTTTTTTATCATCATCAAAACCCTCGAACATCAGAGGACTTGCAGTAAGCCATTCATCAACTTAGTCGCACAGTAGGAGCAAAAAGGGCATAGAAGCAAAAAGGAGCAATTTACCACATTCATCAAAGGACCCTCATTGATCTTCAGAGGCGCATCCGTCCTTGTCTCGACCTCTTTCGGCGCGACACCATGACAGGTAACAGACTCCGTGCTGAAACCTTCTCAGCTTCATGTTTTTCAACCATTTCCATCATCTTTTCCATGCTCAGGCCCGTTCTGCTCTGAAATTTCCTTTATCCACTTTGCCCCACCAGCGGATGAAAGGCACGAAACCATAAATCCGGGTCTCATCTTCATCCTCGAAGCATTTCATAATATTAGAACCTATGCCGAGAACCGCCCACTCCAAAATGGAGTCCATTTCAAAGAGTAGGTCTTTATTAAACAAACAGGAGACCAACCATTCCACCTCCGCGCAATCTCTCCCAATCTCTAACCCCCAAGCCATTACCATTGATATAATATCAAGGTTAACTCTCCATTTCTTCTTCCTGTTAATAAAGAAGGGCCCTAAAACATCCCCAACAACCCGAACGATCTTGTCCTGCTTAATTTCCACCAAGCCTCTCAGCCGTTCCAACTTAAGTGGCCCTTTGAAGGCTTTCTGCTGCTTGCAAGTATCCACATAGAAGGTGGCTTCCATATTCACACTAATTGCTACTAATGCAACCGTTCCACTCAAACTAAAACCAGAGTCCTTGAGAAACCGCCTCTGAAAACCAGACCCAACATTCAAAACTTTGAGCCACACAGAAGAAAGAACTTGATGGGCCTCTTTATAGCCACCGACCTACACAGAAGAAAGAACTTGATGGGCCTCTTTATAGCCACCGACCTTACGCTTTCATAAATGAGAATTCTGCCATCGATGGGCGGACGTCATCTTTCGCACGAGCCTAAAAGGCCATCAAAATTGTAACCGCGAGGGATGCCAATGAAAGGACATGAGAATTAAAAAACATTTAAGGCTACCATAGGCCATGCATTAATTAACAAAAACAACTACAGATTGCGAACATAGTCCTCTATCCGCAAATTATTAAAATCCTCCCAAATGGTCTCATTTATATTTCCAAATGAAACAACCCACTTAGATAGAATGTCTGCTTCACAATTCCCCTCTCTCCGGATATGGCTAATTTTAAAGGCCTCAAATTTGGAAAGAAGATCCTGCACAAAGTGAATATAGCTTTGAAGATGCCAAGCTTGTGTAAACCCTTTCTGAATAGCCTGAACAATTATTTGAGAATTCCCTTCCAAATGGATTTTCCGACAATCCAATTTTAAACATAAATTCAAAGCTAGAATAGCAGCTTTAACCTCTGCCACATTATTTGTTCCCTCAACTAATTTCTGGGCTGCATATGCCTTTATATTACCATGCCAATCTCTAATTATCACCCTTGCACCAGAGGGACCAGGATTCCCTTTGGAAGCACCATCGAAGTTAACTTTAAGCCATCCCCATTCCGGGATCTCCCATTTGATCTTATCTCTACCTGAATTATGCTTCCCCTGTTGGAGACCAGCATTCCTAAAACGAATTCATGTAGCTGGCCATTCGCTTTGGATTCTCTTATCCTCTGAAGTAAAGGGAATTGAAGATTTGAGTAGAAAGGTTGAAGCACCCAGGACCTCTTCAATAGAATAATTGATTCTAACCATAACCCTTTCTAAGGACTCCTTTTCCTCAAAAATCCTGTGATTTCGTTCCTTCCAAATCTCCCAAAACACTATTGAAGGACTTATTTGCCAAACCTTAGACAGGATAGACTTTGGTTTTGCCCATGGCCAACTAAGAAAGAGCTCCTTAATGGAATTCTGCAGGTGCCCTGACCACCCCAGCTTCTTCATCATATCCCAGCATGCATTTGCAAAATTACATTGAACCAACAGATGATCAACATCCTTTGCTTTTCCACAAAGGACGCATTTGGTAGGACCAATGAAACCATGCTTTTTCTCCGTTCTCCTGTTAGGATTCGACCCCTTACAGCCAACCAAGCAAAGGAACCAGCCTTAGCGAGACAATCCTTCCCCCAACATAATTTAGTAGGCCACTCAGCTTGTTGATTTGGGTTATCAAGAATTTTATACCCAAGTTTGATTGAATATTGTCCGCTCTTCGAAGCACACCAAATCAAAGAGTCAGCTTTGTTGGTTACTATAACCTCTCTTGACTCAAACACATTCCTTAGGAGAGTAGATTGCTGGGCATTGAGGCCCAATTGACTTCCATCCCCACTGAGATCCTAAAGAGTGTGGTCTTTCTTCTACATAGTCCACCAATTTATCACCCCAAGCAACAGTGCAAATATTCATCACCTCATGGAGAGAGGCATTATCACCCAAGGCAGTATAATCATTCCAAGAGTCCTTCCAGAAGGAAGTCAATCTCCCATTGCCAACCTGCCAAGACAAGTGATTAGTAATAACCTGTCTACAATCTAAAATGAAATTCCAGATTGATGAACCTTTAGGGGGGTTCCTAATAGTAAGAATTCTATTAGGCTCCATCGAGTCTAGATATTTGGCTCTAAAAATTTTAGCCCATAACATATTCGGATTAGTATACATACATCAAACCATCTTTGCTCCAAGAGCAAGATTCTTTAGGTTCCAATTTTTATTACCAGCACCCCCAGTTACTTTAGGTTTACATATTTGATCCCAAGCTAGAAGTGGGATTTTATCATCATTACTTGATCTATTCCAGAAGAATTTCCGCATGCTCTGTTCTAAACAGGAAATCACCTTTTTAGGTAACTTAAGACAACTCATTGAAAACACAAGAATAGCAGAAACCATAGATTGTAACATTAGAATACGCCTAGCAGAAGAGAGACATTTACTCTTCCAGCCCTCTAAGCGTTTTAAACAGCTCTTAGTAAGATCTTTCCACAGATGTGACTTACAAGCTCCACCAAATAAGGGAATGCCGAGATACTTACTCGGAAGCTTCCCCATCCACATGCCAAGGATCCCACAAATCTGTCTCTGTTTTGCCTGACTAGTATTGAAAAAGAAAACCTTAGATTTGTTCCAATTTACATTCGGACCTGACACAATACTATAGGAATCAGTAGTCTTTCTGATCAGCCTCGCTTCCCTTGATGAGGCATCCCCCATTAAGTAGGTGTCATCCACAAATTGTAAGTGGGAGATAGGATCAACACCATCTGCCACCTTAATTCCTTTCCATTGGCCTAATCTACATTTACTAGAGATAAGTCTCCCCAAAACTTCTGCCAGAATGATAAACAGAAAGGGGGAGATAGGATCACCTTGGCATATACCCCTATTTGTGTCAAAAAATCCTTGGGGACTGCCATTTACCATAACAGAGATTCTAGTGTTAATACAACTGCCCACCCATTTGAGTCAACTGTCACAAAAACCAAACTTTTTCAACACATTTAACATAAAGCCTCTATGGACATTATCATAAGCTTTGCGGATATCCAGCTTGATCATCATCTTCTTAACCCGTGCTGTTCTGACCGTGTGAATTGCTTCATGAGCAACCACAACCCCTTCATAAATAGACCTATTAGCCATGAATCCGCTCTGTTAAGGGAAAATAACAGAGGGGACAACCATTTTAAGGCGATTAGCCATAACTTTAGATATAACCTTATAAATAGTATTACACAATGCTATCGGTCTGAAGTCATCAAAGGAAACTTTCTCAGCTTTTTTTGGAATTAAAGCAATGAAAGAATTATTGAAATCTTTCAGAATAAAGCCTTCGGCCCGAGATTCTTCCACAACTTCCCACATCTCCACACCGACTATCTCCCAGGCCTTCTGGAAGAAGATGGCCGAAAAACCGTCAGGGCCCGGGGATTTATCTCCTCCCAAATTAAAGAGGGCCGCCTTAACCTCTGATAAAGGAACAGGTTTAATAAGGGCCGAATTCTGCAAATCAGAGATACATCTTGGGATAAGATCAAGGATGTTAGAATCAACATTCGGAGGGAGAGTAGGAGCAACAAAAATATTCTGAAAGTAATTAACTACCTCCCTATTAATGTCTGAAGACTCAGTGAGGACCCTTCCATTACCATCTTGAATTGAGAAAATTCTGTTCTGAGATCTTTTCACCTTAGCAGCATTATGAAAAAACCTTGTATTACGATCCCCTTCTTTGAGCCATGATTCTCTTGATTTCTGCCGCCAGAAAATTTCTTCCTTAGCTAAAACTTCACTGTATTTATTGGAGAGGCTAACCTCCGCTAAGTAGTCCTCCTCCATCATATCATCAGCTATCACCTTTGAATTTAAAACTGCTAAGTCTGCTTCAATAGCTAGTTTATCCACAAAAATATTCCTAAATTCCTCCCTATTCCAAATCTTAAGTTGTTCCTTGAGGAACTATAATTTTTTAAAGAAAATGAAAGTCTTATCCACCAAAGATCCACCTTATCCATGAAATTAGCAGCCCGAAGCCACATTGCTTCGAACTTGAAGGGGGCATGGACATGTGTTGCATCTTCTTGAATCTTTAAACAAATAGGAAAATGGTCCGAACCCGTCAGCGACATGATCTCTGCATTATAAATCCAATTAACTTTATCCCATCGTCCAGCCAACGAGAACTTGTCCAGCTTCTCTGCAATGTTTAAGAAGCCACTTCTGCGGTTAGTCCATGTAAAGTTTCCATTACTTGAGTTGACTTCTAAAAGACCATTGGAATTTATGAAATCATCGAAATCTTTTTGACTTTGCCCTGCCCAACCCGCACCACCTTTTTTCTCCGAAGGGCATCGTATAGCATTAAAGTCACCACCCAAGATCGAGAGCCCCCCATCCTGGGCATTTAAAAGGGCTGAAATTTCTCTCCATAATTGAGATTTAAGGGCTGGACTATTTGGTCCATAAATATTAAAAGCAGAGAAGCTAGCCAAAAGCTGTTTTGAACTTATCTCACAATGCTGCCAGAATCTCCCTTTATCTGCTATTCTGACATCAACCGTATTAGGGTTCCACAAAACCCCTAGACCCCCGGAAGCACCTTTAGCTCCACTCAAGGCCCCATTCCATCTAGAAAAACTTTTCAAAAACCAACCAAAGTCACAATCTTTAATCGTTGTTTCTTGTAAGAACACAATGTCTGGTCTCACCTGATCAAGACATCGCTTGATCAGACGAATCTTGTCAGGGGCATTGCAACCCCTGACATTCCACGAGAGGATCTTCATTGCTGCCAGGAAGAGGCGTAGCCTTTTCCCGACCTCAAATTTTTTGCTGGATTAGAAGCATTCCCCGCAAGTTCCAGAAGAAACTTGTTAGATTTCCGCCCTCTCTTGTTCTTTTCCCCTAACTTGGGTTTAGATAAACCAGACAGTGCTTGTTCCACCCTTCTATGGTCCAATATACCCGGTGAGTGACAACCCCAGTTCATTGCACATTCCATCCTCATCCTGGGATTCATACTCTGAGCTCGAAGCCACTAAATCCCCACCACTGTCTCTCACAGCTTCAAAGGAGCTATCAAGATTCCTAATTGGAG
Organism: Thuja plicata; assembly: GCA_018584345.1. NCBI lineage: Eukaryota > Viridiplantae > Streptophyta > Pinopsida > Cupressales > Cupressaceae > Thuja > Thuja plicata. The sequence goes on along the minus strand of MU227436.1, from coordinate 1,084,903 downwards.
ATATTTCAATATCTTTAAAGACAGGCTCCTCATCATTGCTACACCTGATATGGTTCAGTGACAGGGACCGGTCGTGCCCATTGAGATATTCAGAATCATCTAGAGGTTTCTGTCCCCTTTCCAACCCCTCCAAACCAACACTGTCATTGTCATGAGTCTTGTCTTCCTGCATAGAGTCAGGAATAACAACAACCACCTCAGTGGGCCAACAGACTTCAGTGTGCGGATCAGACCTTACCGTCTGTCCTAGTATTGGATGAGACTCGATATTAACTGTAGACTGTTCCGGTCCCTCCTCTGCCAATCCCCTTTGACCAGAAACAACACTGGGAGTGACTTGGGTGTCCATGGAAGGGGTTTCCCGGGCCATTTGTGTAGAGCATCTATCAGACACATCTCTCCCCGTAGCAACCTCATCACCCATAGAGATCATGTGCATAGCTTTTTTCCTGTTTTCAGTCCATGAATCTGAATCAGACTCTAGTGTTTGAGCGTAGAGGCAACCCTCCCTCATGCCCTCCATAAACAAGAATTCATCATTACTACCTTCCTCCTTCGATCTTCTAACAATATCATTGAGGAGTCTATTCGCTTCCAAGCCTTTTGCCTTGCCCTTGTTTCCAGATTTTGCTTCATCATTCAAGCCTTCTCCATCCTCCCCACTTTCCACTATAAGTGGTTGTTTCCATTCACCATTACCAGAGCCTAGGACAATGAAATCTGGACATTTATAACATTCTTGTCTCCAGACTAAGATCCTAGGGCATATAGAGAGATCTGGGTGATTAATGACCTCTAATCTGACAAAAGTCCCAAGTCTTTCTCCAATAGCTTTTAGAGTTTCTGAACCTCAGAGTTTCTGAACCCCAGTATTCCTGAGGGAGATTGAAAAGTTTAAACCATATAGGAATTTCTTTGACCTTTACCTCAAGGGGGTTAAAGTTTGGATGCCAGTCCTTGATAAAAACACCTTGACCATTAATTAGGTAAGGGCCATTGGCAAGGATCCATAGCTTATCCCGTTTTGAGGAGCTGGTAACCATATAAAAGCCATTCGTAAGGGGTGTAATGGAACAAAAGGAGTGCAATTGCGCATCACACCAGGCTTTTACCAGATTTAAGGATGGCCAAGGGCCCATCCACTTCAAAACAAATGCTGACTCAGACAAAGAGCTTACAGACTCGGCCCAATGTGGGTTTTCGACCAAGACAGACAAAGCAGTAACACGTTTAACATTGTCACTCACCCGGAGAGAATCGCAAGCCGCAACAGGAGGGGATTTCGGCCGTTAGAACTTTTTTTTCTATTTGATGAAAATTTGAAACATTTTGGGATGGAAGGGTCTTATTGTAGGGCTTCAACCTCCTATTCTTCCAAACCCTACCATGCCCGAACCCATTAGAGAGGTGGCTCTAAATCTTAGTATTCCCATCTCCTCGATGCCCATTGAAAGCCGTGTGGAAGCGAGCAGAGTACTGCCTCTGAGGCCATCTCCAGGTGGTTCGGTCGCCATAGTCATAGCCTGTGTGTTTTCGAAAAGCTTCTCTTCCTGACCGTTGCTGCCGCTCCTCCGCCATCGCACCTCTCTTAGATGATTTTGACCATTCTTTATTATTATTATATATATAGATACTTTTAATATAGTACGTCATTAATGTTCTAACTCATATTATCGACTGAAGCTACAATACATCAACACTACCTCTTAGCTAGGGAGGATAAATAAATCAATCCAAGAGAGCAACATAGTTAATTTGTGAAAGTTTTATTTTAGATATCACCTCAATATGATATCAAAGATATGATTTGACCAAGAATATCAAGTCTCATGATATTCACCATAACTCATAAAAATATCATTTCATGATATTGGGAGCATTGGCCGCAGAATATCAAGTCTCGTGATACTCACCAAGTACTAAAAAATGTCCATAGGTAGTGTGCACATGTATCCTCAATAATACTCACCATAGGAACATTCATCATCTATCATGATCTGTTTCCGCCATTATAAGATGTCTATCGCAATAGAAGGCCATGGTTTGTTTAAGGAACTCAATCCACCATGCAAGATAAAATCTATCGCGATCTGTTTCAGCCATCATAAGATGTCTATCACAATAGAAGGCCATGGCCTATTTAAGGAACTCAATCCACCATGCAAGATAAAATCTATCGTGATTTGTTTCAGCCATCATAAGATGTCTATCACAATAGAAGGCCATGGTTTGTTTAAGGAACTCAGTCCACCATGTAGTGTCATGGTCCATCGTGCGATAACCTTGGGGAGTCATGCCCACGATGGAGCATGACTCTTCGTAGTGTCATGGTCCATCGTGGACATGACTCCACAATGTTGTAATAGTTAATCGCAGCCCCTTTTAACAAGTTTGGTTTAGTTGATACTCATCGACTTATTTGATTATGACAGTCGACATTTATATATATATATATAATCATATACATAAAACATATTTCTAAGCAATCATATAAACAATAAGATATATAGATTATTAACAACGTAACATATGAATTTAATTAATCATAAATGTAAATTATATATATGATAATAATTCTTGATTATTATTATATATATAGATACTTTTAATTTAGTACGTCATTAATGTTCTAACTCATATTATCCGACTAAAGCTACAATACATCAACACTTTCATTCACAGGAAATCTTAGGACAAAAACCCTTGGAGTTTCTTGGTGGTTTGGACGAAACCCAAATCCATCTTTTGGTGTGGATTCATCTAGAATTCACCATTGTTCTTTATTATTGAATTGATGGAGGTTTCAATTGGAAATCTCTTTGGAGGGTTTGAAGAAAGGAAAATCATATCAGCTAGGGTTTGAAGTTTATTTACAGAGTTATTTGTAAACAAATTAAGGTTTTTAAGAGTTTTCTTCTGCTTCAATAAGCAAAGTGGTCTTGTGTGTTGATTTGGTTTATTTATGGTGCATATTATTGTCGAAAGATCAATTGCTTGAGTTTGGTTAGAATAACTTACATTTTTGTCTTGACCTGTTCATGGGCTTTGCGGGGTTAATCCTTTTAAGTCATCATAGAGTCTGACAATTTGGATTCCTTCGGAAGAAGGATGGATTAAAAATTAACTTCGATGGTGCATCTTGGGGGAATCTTGGACCCTCTGGTGCGGGATGTGTTGTTAAAGATTGGAAAGGTTAGTTTATTGCTTGGACCATGAAGAAGTTTTCTCCCAACACTAATATCATTGTAGAGGCCAATTCCTCTATGCTTGTAGTTAGATTAGCTAAAAAGCTATTTATTCCTAAGCTTCATCTTGAAGGCAACCCCCAGATTATTACCAATGCCATCATTAATGGTAAGGCTGAGTTTTGGAAACTTGTCAAAATAATCAAGGTGATCAATACAATTCTATCAACAATTAGTTTTTTTTAAAGTCTCCCACGCAACTAAAAGGCTGACGAGTTATCCAAGAGGGTTGTCGAAATGGTAGGCGGTCATGATGTAATGTCCCCAAATTAATGGAAGGAGAATTAATTAATTATGTGGTCCTAAAATTTAAATAATATCATAAGGACTTATTTAATTAATTAATTTAATTATTAAATAAAGGGGCCTAATCAATAAAATAATAAATTGTGTTGGCCTATTATAGCCTTCTAGAGGCTTCTTGAAGCCGTTTATAAGGAGATGGCTGGGCATTTTAAATCATCATGGAATGTATTTGAACACTTCTTTGTATTGTCTGAAGCTAGAGGTTGAAGGTGGTTTGGTTGTATGCAATTTCAGAGGTGGAAGACCTTCCCTAGTCTATATTCACAGTTTTGGTGGGAGTCATTCCTCACCTTAGTCCGCCGTTGGAAATATCATCTCAGATATATCACCTTGTGCTTAATTTGGCTAATTTGTGAAGTCTTCAGTTGAAGAAACATTTGATGTAGCTTGAGATACATCTTTATAATTTGAAAACACAAATTCTCTATTCTTAGCGATTCATTCTGGTTCATGGTGTGTGCTCTGTGTTAAAAATTTATACATCAACAATAATATATTTGGCATCTGTGAACCATATAGTTGAATAATATCACTTGAGAGTGTTGAGTATCGAAGGTTGAGTGCCAAATGGTGTCAAAGGACGAAGGGTGAGTGCTGAAGGCTGAGTGCCGAGTCTGTTTTTTTGTATGAGCGTTTGGTTGAATGCAGACTAAGTGTTGTACGGTTGTGATAGTAAAGTGCAAAGCGGGTACCCAGAAGGTTGAGTTCGGTTGTCTTTACATTTTAGTGCCAGATTGTGATTGGTACATTATAGTGGTTTCAAAGCTGGTGATCCTGCCAGCCCGTGGGAGAATCATGGCATGTAGTGATGGAATGGGAAATGTGCATGTGGATATAACAAGCTTGTTGAGGGAGTTAACAAGAAGTCAACAATAGCTAGCAAGAGGACAACAACAAATGGAGGAGACAATCAATTACTTGACAGAAGCAAGGATGAAAGGAGCTTCATATCTGTACAATACAAGGCCAATGATGTTGACTCTCCTTCCAAGCATCAAGCAACAAGATATGCATACGCTCAATTTGGCTGAGTCCCTGAAGCAAGACAAGTAGGATTGGGTTGATGGTGGATGACAGATGGACATATCTCTCAAGGACTACATAGAGTTGAGAATGAGGTATCCAACCTCCTCCAAGAGTAATATAGACTACAACAACTATCTGAGCCAAAAGATTGGCATGAGGATGCTAGGCTCTATGGCATCATGAGCCCTAAGGAGGTTGAAGACATGATCCCAGTTTCACTTCAGCCATGGGAAGATATGGACAAGAAAGAAACACCATTTGTTCCTTCAAGTGGAGAACACCTAAATCTTCAAGACAACCACAAGGATGGAGGAGATGCTTGTAAGAATTTTGCCAAGCCAACATTGGTCGATCAGTTTCATGGAGAGGGGCACTCTACCAATGACCCTTTGAATGAGTAAGCTCTATAGTTGGTTGAGTACGAAGTTTTTCCTTTGGTTGGGCATGAGGCGTGTGGGATTTTCATCTCTTCCAGTGTGTGGCATCTACATGGAGCAAGCAAGTTGTAGATAAGGTTTGATGTTCCAAATTGTCAATTTTGGTAAGCTATTAATTGGCGGGATAGTATTGGCATGTTTGATGTTTTGTGGCAGTGGGAGCTTGACGAGTTTCTCCACAACACCATGCATGCCATCATTTATATTAGAGTGGAGAAGCTTATTTGGTATAGTGTAGGATCCAGAAGGTTTGAGGTGGTGCTTGCGGTCATGATGTGGCATTGAGTTTTCAACAGACATTGCTACTGACGTCCGCACTTGGTTTGGGATAATGGAGCTTTGTAGTTGGTAGACGGTTGATGATGGATTGTTTGAGGGCAAGTAATCTTTGGGCCGCGAGGACTATAATGTCCCCAAATTAAAGGAAGGAAAATTAATTAAGTTAATTAATTAAGTGGTCCTAAAATTTAAATAATATCATAAGGACTTATTTAATTATTAAATAAAGGGGCCTAATTATTAAAATAATAAAATAATAAATTGTGTCGGCCTATTATAACCTTCCAAACGCTTCTTTGTGCTGACCTATTGTAACCTTCCAGAAGCTTCTTGGAGCCCTTTATAAGGAGATGACTGGGCATTGTAAATCACCATGGAATGTATTTGAACTCTTCTTTGTATTGTAGGAAGGTGGAGGCTAAAGGTGGTTTGGTTTTATGTGGTTCAAGAGGTGGAAGACCCTCCTTAGTCTGTATTCGTAGTTTCAGTGGGAGTCATTCCTCAGCCTAGTCTGCCATTGGAAATATCATCTCAGATATTTCACCTTGTGCTTAATTTGACCAATTTGTGAAGTCTTCAGTTGAAGACAAATTTGATGTAGCTTGAGATATATCTTTATAATCTAAAAACACAAATTCTATGTTCTTAGCGATTCATTCTGGTTGACGGTGTGTGCTTTGCGTTATAACTTTATTCATTAGTAATAATATATTTGGCATCTGCAAACCATATAGTTGAATCGTATCAATTGAGAGTGTCGAGTGCCGAGTGCCGAAGGGTGCTAAAGATTGAGTGCCAAAAGCCGAACTCCGGGTGTTGTCGAAGGTTGAGTGTTGAAAGCCGAGTCTCGAAGATTCAGTGCCGAAGGCCGAGTGTTGAGCGCCGAGTTTGTTTTTCCTTACGGGTGTGTGGTCTAGTGCCGACTAAATGTCGTACAATTGTGATAGTAAAGTGTAGAGTGGGTACCCAACAGGTTGAGTTTGGCTGTCATGACATTTTAGTGCTTGGGGACATTATATATGAGGTGGAAAAACTCCCAATTGCTTAGTTGGTTTCTTTAATAATTGTGCAATTAATACACTATGGTTTGTACACTCTACAAGGAATGTTGGGTCCCCGGTAGTTAGATTCATTTATGAAGCTCTTTGGCGATGTGTGTGGGAGTAAATACTCCTATGTGTGTGTCTCCTTCAATGCCTTTTATGGTGGGTTTTCTAGAATTGAAGGGCATTTCCTCTTGGCTTTGGTTTTTCTCTTAAGATGGTGAGAATGTAGGCAAATTTCCCTCTCAAAGATGAGAAAATGATGGTGTTGTTTTGGGGAAGGATCTCTGATGATTGACTTTGGAAAATCTTTATCCATGAGGATGATGTCTTTGTTCTCCAAATCAAAATGATCTTGGACACTAAGTTCTTGCAAGCAGAATATTGCTATCAGACACATGTTGATGTTTCATCCTTGTTCATGGTTTGCCTTCTAGAATTGAGTACAAAAGAGGAGACCACACAATTGATGCTTAAGTGTGTAAAGGAAGAATGGTGGGGTGGCATTGAATCCTTTCTTCTTAATGCTAGATTGGGCCAGGGTTTTGCGATTCCTGGTGGAGTTTGGATGCATGTGGGAGAATTCACTACCCTACTTTGCCCTTTTCTTTTGTGGGATGTGGATGAGAAGAAAGAACAACGTAGAACAGCGACCCAAGTTGCTTTTTGTAGTTGAGTAAATTTGACCATACAAAAAGGTAACTATGTTCCCTTTGAGAGTTAGTTTCACAACACACATTCACATACCTCCAACTAGCTAAACTGGTGAAGATATCTAATTATAGATAAAGGAAAAGAGAATTTTAGTTGCAGTAATAGGAAGGCCAAACAACAGTCTTTGGTCCAAATTTGAGTGTCTCAGTCAAGGTTGTCAGTGCGGCGTGTGGGCATCTGTGCAGCTCGTTGTGGTCCCATACATACCAAAACAAAAAAGGCTCAAAATCTAGCAAAAACTCAGGTTTGTTTTTCAAATAACATGCAAAACTCAAAAGTTAGAAGTAAAAGGTATTAAATGTTAGAAATGAATAGAAACTTGCACACACACAAGAGAGGAAAAATGAAAAATGTTTGGGGCTATTTGAAGACTTGCCTCAGTCAAGTCCTTGTTTTGGTGTTTCCACCTTCACAACAACCAGATAGATAGATAGATCGAAAAGATAAATAGATAAATGAATGACAATGTAATAGAAACAAACCCCGCTTAATGGAGGAAAACCCCTATTATGTGAGATATACAAATAGAAACAAACTCCGATTAGTGGAGGAAAACCCATATTTCATGAGATAATTGATAGATAAGGATTTGATAAATCCCAAGATGCTCAAAGATACAAGAAAGATAGAAAGATATTACGGAAAAGGCCTGAGAAACCCAAAAGTGCTATGGATATCGCAGTAATAGATTGTTGTAGTAAGTGAGAGAGTGAGAGAGAGTTGTGAAAGCCAAGACAATACAAGAGATTTTGTGTGCCACAACCAAGAGAGAAGCCAGAGAGATACTTGTCATTGTACTTGTACTTCCCCTTTGCCTACATCTTACTCGAAATCTTGAAGTGGAAAGTCTCCTTTCGCTTGTCCCCTCTTCCATATTCATCTCCTTTTCATCTTGCAAACAAGAAAATAATTGTGTTAAACCTGTGAAATGGATATGTGAAACCCCCCATAATCCATGCATTTTCTATACCAAATTCTCTCTAAATATCTATTCAATTCCACCCTCAAGTCCTAAGATCAACTATTTGAAATTGACATTAAAACTCCAATCTTTAAACCCAATTTTAAACAATTTCAACGTGCATTTGTTAGAAACAATATTCTGATTTATAAGTTTAAAGCATGATTTCTAACACTTGATCATCTTTCTAAGTTTAACACATTTGTTTTCAAAATTACCCTAAGATGTGCTTAAATATATGAACCAATCAACTCAAAATCGATTATAAACATGATTGAAATCCCAAAAGTCTGATTTTCTTTAACGACAAACTCATTTTTAATGACTGATCTGATTTTGCCTAGAAATTGCATGAATTATGTTTCAGACCTGCTCTTTGTCTTGTATTTTGCCTCTATTCTGTTCTTTTTTTTGTTTGAATTGAAGTGATGTTGAGTAAAGAAGTTCACAAGTCTTATATATGTAATTGAAGAGACATGATCTTTCACTTGACATGCGCCGGCCTGATTAGCCCGTCTTTTCATTGAATTTTAAATGCAATTGAGCATTGGTGGAAAATGCATTGTCCTTGGGCTTATAGGATTATCGGAAATTGCCCATGTCTTGGGCGAGGACTTCATGTCTTGGCAGAAAATGATGATTTCTTGGGCACCTTAATTGTAAGCTGAGCGGATTTCATCTTGCTCTTGGGTGAACAGTTCTCGAGGCAAATCGGAATTTGCATAGCTGTTGGGCTCAACTATGTTTTGGGTAGAAAATGTAGCCCTCTTGGGCGCCTTCAGCTAGCATGGAGTGGAAAATGCTCACTTGTGGGGCTCCAAGTGCTTGGCAGAAAATGTCTTGCTGTGGGGCTTAGACCTCATACTAGAGCAGAGATTTTCCACCCATAGGGCTCATGTATAGGCTGGCAGAAATTGCTCATGTTTTGGGCTCCAAACAAAACACGAGGGTGGAAATTGCCCCTCTAGTTGGGCTCAAACATGAGCACCTTGAAAATGACTAAGTGTTGAATCAGATTTGATCTTTGCCCAAATTTCATGCACTACCTAGTCCTCACTCGATCTTTCTTAATCCCAATTTTATTTTTCTCTTGGTTGCATTATGTGGGATGGATAAAAAATTGATATCCTTCATGGTGATTGGATCAAGTTGTGAGACCACTTACACTCCCTTCCAAATACATCATATTCTTGCCCTCTCTAATTCAATAGCCTTATAAGTTGACTAAGGATTTGAAATCTGATCTTCAATTGAAAACTCTTACCGCCTACAAGGCTTTGACTCACACCCAAGACAAACCCCTTTATTTCGACCTTCCCAAGACCTCAATCTCTAAAACTTTCAAGGCTCCTCAAAATACTGCTAAGCTACAACTAAAACAAAATAACTACTGACAACGTTTAACTGCTAAGGCGAAAAGAGGGGGGTTTCCATTCGCAATGGGGTAATGGTGTGAAAACCTCACAACATCTCCCTGCATTTTGTCGTTGTAAATCTCTGTTCTGCTCTGTTTCATTTTCACGATAGGTGCTATGCAAGAAGGGAGTTGTTTTTTGTTCTTGGTGTGGGGGCTTTTGGTCTGTTCTGGGAGGCTAGCTGTATTTGTTGTATATCTTCTGCTTATGCTCTCTGGCCTGAGTAATGGATTTCTCTGTTTTGTAATCTCTAAATACTTTTATTATTAATAATATAACTATCATATTTACCGATAACAAATAAGCTTCTATCTTTGTCCACCTCTAGAAAGAGAAATTTTCTGAAGATGGAAATACTGCTGTTTGATATTGCAGTCCCTTAACTATTGGTAGCAGTTTTTGTATGAGCAATTTAAAGGTTTGGATAAGAAGGGGTAAGTTTGAGCCAATGTTGTGATCACATAGAATGGTATTGGAGATTTTATTGATTGTCATCTCAGTGCTTGGCTGCAAGTCAATCGAACAGTATTGGTGTTGGGCTTGGCTCACAATATTTTCCGAAGGCTCTAGTTTGGATTTATGTTCTTGTTGATGACAGGAAGTCTAATTCTGGTATGCCTTCAGTCTTGGTACAAGTGCAGTCACATGGACCAGTAAGAAGCAACTAGCAGTAGCTCTTTCCTCGATTGAAATAGAATATTGGGGAATTGTTAAAGCAACATGTGAGGTAGTATAGCTCTGAAGGATACTTTATGAAATGCAAGTGTCTCAAGCACATCCTTCACCCTTGTTTTGTGACAATCAAGGGATGCTAAAGCTCGCCACGAATCTAGTCTTCCACGAGCAAACCAAACGTGTAGAGCTTCATTGTCATTTCATCAGACAACTTGTTGAAGATGAAATTGTGATATTGCAGAATGTTCTAGCTGTGGATTAGACTGTAGATATCCTCATCAGGTCTCTGAGCCCGGACAAATTTGGAAAATTTAGGGGGCAACTTGGTTTAGATAATAGAATGACCATTAAGGGAAGGTATTAGATTAATATTGTCATAGTTAATTATTTAATGGCCACTTAATGTATCTGGTCACTTAATGTATCTTTGGTTAAGTTTTAATTCTTTCTGTTTCCATTCTCAGTTATTGATTGTTTCTCTTAGAAACATCGTGTTTGTAATTCCTTTATATGGAGATTTCAGTCTCCATTGTTAATACATTGAATTACCATTTCAGTTTTCCTTTGTTTTTTTTTAAACTTTAAACAGTGGGATAGCTATTTCAGCTACTTTTGAGAATATTATATTGGAAGTAGTTATTGTTGTTTAATAATTTATGCTTTAATGATACATCAGATAAAATTCGTGTTACCACTACACCAGAAATTAACATGGCCTTGGAAGTACCAGTACAGTCTCAGTTGAAGCGCAGTTTGAAACCATCATAGGTTTAAATAACAACATTTATCATCTTGTAAATTTTCATGGCCTTTGATTACATTGTAGCAAAGCAGAAGAGACAAAAAGGTTAATATTTGTGCATGGAACTAGTTTCTTTAATTTATTTTGTGCTTGAGTTGAATCATTTAAATATATCTTTGTTTGAAGTTTGCTTTAGCTTAATTCCAGATCATCTTATTAATAAGAAACTGATCATTTAGATAAATGTAGAATTTTTTATTTAAACTGTCTTTGAGCATGATCACTTGCATGGCATTTCTTTGATTCCTTCAGTACCTACAGTCACATAATATGTCCATTTGATCACTGCCTCTCCCCTTACAAAAACTAGGAATCATTTTTATTTTTATTTTTTTGTTCTGTATTTTTGAATGACACTATATTTGTCCAACAAAAGCTGAGGAAATGTGTAATGTCCCCAATTTACTAAAGTGACAATTAATTAAATCTCCCCTTACAAAAACGAGGAATCATTTTTATTTTTATTTTTTTATTCTGTATTTTTGAATGACACTATATTTGTCTAACAAAAGCTGAGGAAATGTGTAATGTCCCCAATTTACTAAAGTGACAATTAATTAAATTAATTTTTATTAAGTTGTTGAAAATAAATGAAATATTTAAATGATGACTTAATATTAATTAATTAAATTAAATTAAAGTAAAATAATAAAATATTATTAAATGTCTCTTTATCAATATTTCCCTCAAAGTTCATTTTAAAATTAGAAGAGGGAAAAATGTAAAGACAAATAAAGGGAATTTCATGAGTTTTATTCTTTTTCCCTTGGAGAATTTGGGAAGCTATAGGCTTTCATTTATAAAATTTTTTGAGGACGGAAACCCTTGGGATTTCTTCGAGATTGGACGGAAAACCAGTTCCGGTTGGAGGTATCATCCAGGTATCTCACATTGTATTGCAAGTTGTTTCAATTTTGTAAGTCCCTGAGTTTTGTACAAATTTACAGATAAGTTTCATAATCAGGTTATATTATATATTGGAGAAATAAGAATTATTAATTCTGAATATTATATATCTCTGTGAGCTCAATTTAATAGTATATATATCTGCCGCTTGTTTGAAGGCCAAAGTTAATATTGAATTCAAAAATATATGAGTGGGGCCGACTATTATTTGAGTTTTCTTCCACTTAATAATATCGGTGACTATAGCCGCTTGAGTCATATATTTGCTGGAGGGTTCAAAATATATTTATATAATAGGAAGAAACATGGATGCGGATGTTGTTTAGTGCTCGATAAATTTTGAAGATTAATTACAAACAAGCTGGGGGTAATATTTGCATGGGTCCGATTCAAACATTATTGGCATCACCTTGTTATTAAGAAATGTTTTTGAAGGAGCTGATAAACCATTGCCATGAATAATATTTGCATAAATATTTCATCGAGCCTATTGGAGTTGCCATGAGGCCTTGCCATTATATTGCACCGGCAAAGGTTATCAAGGGGAATATTATGATTGTGAGCCGCACATTTGAAGGGGATATATTATACTTCTCATTGCCGTCACTAATTTCTGAAGCTCAATATCAGGGGTGAACTCCATGGTCTTCATGGGCTTCATAATTATTTAATAAAGCCGATAAAGTCTGAAGAGGTTGGGCATTATGCTTGTCGTGAACATCCTTTGGAAATATAGACAGAATTTATTCTTTCCATTGTGCTCATAATTCTGATCTGAAATGCAAGTACAGCAGTATTGAAGTTAACAGCAACCGCTAGAGTAGCCATGCATATAAGGTTGTGCTGGTCTAGTTTGCTGTTCTCCGAGGGAGTTGAGGTGCTGAGATAACAAATATTTCCAGGTTTGTGGAGAGTCCAAGACACCCATGTTCACTCGGGGGTGTTTGGGGTCATTTCAAGAGCTGGAAGCTAGCTGGAAGTGAAACGACCTCCCCATTAAAACATGGACACATGCTCTGCTTGAAACAAATGGTGAGAGAACTCTAAATCAAGGTATCCTCGTGAATTACAGACTCAGGAAAAATATCAGTGCGTGCCATATCAAATCAGATCATTAGCAAGCAGCCTCAGGGTGATTATAATATTATTCTCAGTCCACAGAAGTGCAAAAACCTCCGGGTATGTGAAAGGCATGTTCTAAAACATTCTGGAAAGCAAGTGTTGCATTTATTATGAGTTATTAATGTCTGAAACTTCCTATCAGAACAATCCATGAATGTAATTTTGAAGTAATAAAGGTGGAACTTCCATTATAATTAGTTATTCTTGTATCTTTGCTTCATTTCTATGCGCTTCACTGGTTATTTGGCATCTAGAACAAATTGCAATCAGTCATTAGAACTCAAAGAAGTCAAACCAGACTTTGTACACCAACTGTTTGACAAAATACCTATGAGACAAATACTGAAACTCTAAGGTCAGAATAGTAGGGCATCTTACAGTGGTATCAGAGATAGTGATCTTGCCACCCTGTAGGGAAAGATTTTTTTTTTGGTTGCAAAATCACTTTGGGTTTCAATCACAAACATGTCTAGGCAGCTACCTAAATTTATCGCTAAGGACAAGGAACAAATTATTGAAGAAAGGCTCTACAATATAGAAAGGAAACTTGCATGTTTTCCTCAATCACAGTATGGATTACTTTGCAATTTGGAAGCAATAGAGAATTGCTTATCCACGATAGAACAACTAGGTTCTAAGGGAAAAAAAGTGTTCATGATTCTTGCTGTGATTCCTTTGGTTAAGCCAGTGTTGTTGAGACATTTTGATGGAGACGGAAGACTTCTCTGTGTATTGTTAATGTAATGAGGATAACAACGCCACATGATCCTTATAGCAAGGGAGTTATGGAGGTATTCCAATTGATCGTAGAAATTTTTCAAGGATTGGGCGATATCCATAATCCATCCTTTGGTAAGAAAGTCAAAACTTTAGAATCAGTTGCAAAAATCAGAGCTTGTGTGATTATGTTGGATCTTGGTTGTGAAGACTTAGTTTTTGATATGTTCCATTAGTTTTTGATTGCTATTAAAAAAGATCAAATGCAAAATGTTTTATCTTCTATATAGTCCATTATGTCTTTGATTATTGAGGAAAGTGATGATAATTCTCAACTCTTCTTATCTACCCTATTGGCTGTTTGAAACAAGCACATGTTACTTCTTCTAATGCTCGTGATTTGGTTAACAATGTGAACAAAAATTGAAGCCATTCTTAAGAGTGGACAAGTAACTATTAATGAACATAAATATGGTATGGATGAAGGAGAATCATTTCATGCATCCGTGGGTGTGGAATACACGAGTCTTCATAATAACAAGAAGGATTCTGAGTATGCTGTCATGGAATCCTAAAAAACAACTGTGATTGATCAGCCACACGAAGGTATACGTTCCTTTGATGATTTTCTATTTGAGCAAAATACTAGGGTGGATGCATCTAGGGTTGAGGATTATATGGAAGAAAGGAAAGAAGATTTGTTTCAGCCTATAAAAGATCTTGAAATGGAAGACAATTCGGTCACATGGGAAGCCTAGGAGGGATGAAGCCATTGGTATTTGTAAGGACCACCAAGTTGAAGAAGACAATCATGGATCAACTACTTGGGAATTCTAAGGAGTCTCCATGCATTATGGCATCATATCTATTGGTTGGCAACTATAGGTTTGATAAAGAGTTTTTTGGATCAGCTATTTTTGAAACAATAGTTAAGGAAAGGCATGAGGATATTCACTGTTATGATGGTAATCCTTGATCAAGCATGATGTTGACACTCAAGAATTGAGAATCAAACACGAGGCCAATTATTTTAGAGAGCAGATTGATTGGATGAGGCATAGTGAAAACGTAGATCTCAAGCTTATTGATACTTACTCTTTGAGATGAGTGCTGATTGGACATCTGATAATCCACTCTTTGAGTTGGACGAGGAAGTTCTTTCTTACTCCAGTGATGAGAATGGATTTGATTGCAGGATTTGGGACCCAGGTACGGTGTCTAGTGATGAGGTATGCTCATAAGATTGGAGTGGTGGATCAATTTTTAGAGCTAGTACTGCTGCCCGCTTTCCAATCAGCTTACACGAGTGTAGATCCTAATCAACAAATGAGAGGGATGGATTCTTTAGTTCAGCGGTTGAGCAGTTTTAGGTTGAGAATTGATGACAGATGTGATTTGATCATAGGAGATGGATTTTCAGCCACTTTTGTACTCATGACTCCTATCTATTCAAAGGTATTTGAGATTGTTGACTGTTGTACTAGATCCTCCGCACTATGGGTGTTGTCCTCAGTCCTTGGGCAGTTTGATTTTGTGCACTTGCAGACTTCAGTGTAGTTAGTTGGGAGACATTCTTTGGGCACAACTCAGTTATTTTTCACTTGGAGGTTAATTGATGATGCTATGGTTTCAGTTATTGACTGCAGAAGTAATGCTGGGTTGGCTGTCTTCAAGGCTGGTTTTGTTGAGTGCCGTTTATGTACAACAGCTAGGTGGAGGAGCTAGAGAGATTTGTATCGTCTCCTCCCTAATAGAGGCTGGCATAATGATGAGCTCCCATCATCATGTTGCGTTAGAGGTATCTATGGCTTCAGTTGGAGAGAGGTTCTCAGTTGGATTGAAGATGTTCTCATTCATGCTAGTAGCACATGGAAGGTTGACTTGACTAATTATGCACGTGGGGTAGTTTGGAATCCTGGCATTGGCATGTTTAGTGCATTACTTCAGTGGGACCTTGATGTGTTGCTTCACAATTCCAGGCATGGTGATGATTACATCATAGTAGCGCAACAGACTGGTGGAGCAGCATTTCAGAGGTTTGATATGGGATCCAAGTATTTAGCTTTGACATGCAGGTGCAGATTGCTTGATGACAAGCAATCTCCAGGAAGGGAGGACTGTAATGTCCCCAATTTACTAAAGTGACAATTATTAAATTAATTTTTATTAAGCTATCGAAAATAAATGAAATATTCAAATGATGACTAAATTTTAAATAAATTAAATTAAATTAAAGTAAAATAATAAAATATTATTAAATGTCACTTTATCAATATTTCCCTCAAAGTTCATTTTAAAATAGAAGAGGGAAAAGTGTAAAGCCAAATAAAGGGAATTTCAAGAGTTTTCTGAATCTTCAGCGAAGGATTATAAAAGGGAAGCTTGGGCTTCATTTTGGGCATGCTTGGTTTTATTCTTTTTCCCTTGGAGAATTTGGGAAGGTATAGGCTTTAACTTACAAAAAATTCTAAGGACGGAAAGCCTTGGGATTTCTTCAGGATTGGACAGAAACCCAGTTTCGGTTGGAGGTATCATCCAGGTATCTCACATTGTATTGCAGGTTGTTTTAATTTCTTAACTCCCTGAGTTCAGGATTATAAAAGGGAAGCTTGGGCTTCATTTTGGGCATGCTTGGTTTTATTCTTTTTCCCTTGGAGAATTTGGGAAGGTATAGGCTTTAACTTACAAAAAATTCTGAGGACGGAAAGCCTTGGGATTTCTTCAGGATTGGACAGAAACCCAGTTTCGGTTGGAGGTATCATCCAGGCATCTCACATTGTATTGCAGGTTGTTTTAATTTTTTAACTCCCTGAGTTCAGTACAAATTTAATCAGGTTATATTATATATTGGAGAAATAAGAGTTATTTATTCTGAATATTATATATCTCTGTGAGATCAATTGAATAGTATATATATCTGCCGCATGTTTGAAGGCCAAAGTTACTATTGAATTCAGAAATATTTGAGTGGGGCCGGCTATTATTTGAGTTTGCTTCCACTTAATAATATTGGCAACTATAGCCGCTTGAGTCATATATTTGCCGGAGGGTTCAAAATATATTTATATAATAGGATGAAACATGGATGCAGATGTTGTTTAATGCTCGATAAATTCTGAAGATTAATTACAAACAAGCTGGGGGTAATATTTGCATGGGTCTGATTCAAACATTATTGGCATCACCTTGTTATTAAGAAATATTTCTGAAGGAGCCGATAAACCATTATCGTGAATAAGATTTGCATAAATATTTCATCGAGCCTATTGGAGTTGTCGTGAAGCCTTGCCATTATATTGTGCCGCCAAAGGTTATCAAGGGGAATATTATGATTGTGAGCCGCACATTTGAAGGGGATATATTATACTTCTCATTGCCGTCACTAATTTCTGAAGCTCAATATCAGGGGTGAACTCCGTGGTCTTCACGGGCTTCATAATTATTTAATAAAGCCGATAATGTCTGAAGAGGTTGGGCATCATGCTTGTCATGAACATCCTTTGGAAATAAAGACAATATTTATTCTTTCCATTCTGCTCATAATTCTGATCTGAAACACAAGTACAGCAGTATTGAAGTTAACAGCAACCACTAGAGGAGCCGTGCATATAAGGTTGTGCTGGTATAGTTCCCTATTCTGCGAGGAAGTTGAGGTGCTGAGATAACAAACATTGCCAGGTCTGTGGAGAGTCCAAGACGCCCATGTTCCCTAGGGGCTGTTTGGGGTCATTGCCAAGAGTTGGAAACTAGCTGGAAGTGAAACAACCTCCCCATTAAAACATGGACACATGCTCTGCTTGAAATGAATGGTGAGGGAACTCTAAATCAAGGTATCCTAGTGAATTGCAGACTCAGGAAAAATATCAGAGCGTGCCATATCAAATCGGAGCATTAGCAAGCAGCCTCAGGGTGATTATAATATTATTCTCAGTCCACAGTAGTGCAAAAACCTCCGGGTATGTGAAAGGCATGTTCTAAACCATTCTTGAAAGCAAGTGTTGCGTTTATTATGAGTTATTAATGTCTGAAACTTTTTATCAGAACAGCCCATGAATGTAATTTTGAAGTAATAAAGGTGGAACTTCCATTATAATTAGTTAATCTTGTATCTTTGCTTCATTTCTATGTGCTTTACTGGTTATTTGGCATCTAGAACGGATTGCAATCAGTCATTAGAACTCAGAGAACTCAAACCAGACTTTGTACACCGACTGTTTGACAAAATACCTATGAGACAAATACTGATAATTTAAGGTGAGAATAGTAGGGGATCTTATAAAATGAAGCAGCCTCTCTATCCATGCTTAAAATGTAATTTCTCATACAATTTGTTTATACTCACTTGGCCAATAATTCGTAGGATAGCTAGGTGGTGGTCTCCTTATTAAGATAACAAGAATTGATTTTATTTTCTGACAAAATACATTTTAGATCCTAGTTTTCAAATTTGAGCTTCATTGCCAAGTATTGGCATGGTTTTGCCCTTTGATTATGCTGTGTCTTTTTGTAAATAAAAATCAAATTTGAGTGTTCCGGGAATTCACCTTCATTGTTTCTTTGGAACTCATAGATTTTCTTTTTTTCTTGGTTGATACATATTTTTTTAAACCATCCATGTGACTGCTTCAAGCTAGTTTTTGTAGGTATCTGTACATTTTTAATTCATCTCTGGTGAACTGGATTTCCTTAAACCTTTCTTTCCTGGTTTTGCAGGTCAGTTAAACAAACAGATTATTGTGAGGATCTGTAGACGCTGTCTTTGTAATTCAGATAGTTCATTATTTGAGCAATTTGTACCAAAGTTGCTCTGATTATTCTTCAATAAGCAGAGTTCAATTCCTTAAGAAGTCATGAATATTGCAGCTCTAATGACTTCTGCTGGCATCAACATAGCCCTCTGTATCTTGTTTTTCTGTCTGTATTCCATCTTGAGAAAACAGCCCAGCAATTTCAGAGTTTATTTTCCTCGAAAACTTGCAGAAGAACAATTGAAGAAACACGACTCTTTTAGTTTGGACAGGTTGGTACCTTCTGCTGGTTGGATAATGAAGGCATGGAGAACACCAGAAGAGGATATTTTGGCATATGCTGGTTTAGATGCTCTGGTATTCATCAGAATTTTTGTTTTCAGGCAAGTTCTTAGTCAGGGCAAATATAACCTATAGGCTATGAATCATCCAAGATTACAATATTTATATTTTCCTGGATTTGTTTGCAATTTCTTGCATACTTCTGTTAGAAATATTGGTCCTAGTAGCTGGAAGCAATTTGATCTAGAACTGTGTAACAATTCTGGTCTGTCATTTGTATGGAAATTGACTGTTGCAAACTGAATTTTGCTACTTATGAGACTCAAGGACATTCTAGTTTCTTTTGGGAAGAAATCTTGGCTGTTGAATAAATTACACTCCTTTTCTTGAAAATGTTCAAGAGAGCTGTAATGAAAAAAAGAAGGAAAATCATATAAAAAATCAGATATCAAAGCTACGAGGGAATGAATCGTAAACTAAGACATAACTTGATAGAGCTTAAAGACAGACAGGCATCTGCAACATACAGGATACATGATACTCTTATATAGGCTGAACTGCATTGCATCTATTCAAATATCAAGCCGAGAATCAAAAATTCTTCAAAACAATAAGTAATAAGCTGTAACATAGAAAATTAAAACAAGCTTAATATAATATATTCGTTAAGAACAGTTATCCACCAAAGTACAATCACTAGAGCACCATTCTACCAACATCATAAACTTTACAAGAAGCCCAACAGATCAGCAAGGTCTTCCACATTTAAGAACTGGTAAAGCTAGGCATTTTGCAATTGTGAGTGGATTTGTTTCTCATGCCATGAGCATCCTCCTGATTTTCTGAGTCAATACCAGCTGGACAATGTGGAGATAGAATGGTCTTAAGCCAGAATATTATTTGCTCCCAAGCTTTTGGCTTGCATGGCCTGCCCTTCTCCTGGGGGTCAGAACCATAGTGGGGACTTACAGGGATTCCAAATTGTGTTGATGAAGGAAGCATAGGATCAAATACACTCTTTACTTGCACCTTTTAAACTTCAAAGCTTCATATGAGGGATCTTATCACTTTGTGAACTTTTCTGAGAAATCCAGCCATATGTATTTTTTGAAAAAAGGCATAATTTCAGAGTAATAAGGTGTTGGTAAAGTTAAACAGATTTGTCACTGTGATCATTTCTCTGAAACTGACCCTGTTTGCCTGTAGAGTAGTGACAAACCGTTCCAACAGTTGAAGAGATCGTTATGGAATAAAAATCTTGCTTTGCGTTTGGGGCACCTCCCTTGTATGATGGGGGTTTTTAGGATTTTTGTGTACTTTTATCTTGAAATTACAAAAAGAAAAAAAAGACAAAACTAAAGAAAGATGACTACAGAAAACCCCAAAGGTAAACATACAAATACCATTTGAGATTCACAACAGATAACGATTACAAAGGGATTTTAAGCACATAATAAATTTTGATATGCAATGATGAAAGAAGGATAACAATCTCAACATACGAGGAAACAAGTTATTTTATCACATTCACACCAAGATACCAGGGTGTGATTGTGTATCATCAATTACATACATGATTTGAATAAAAAACCAATGGATTATACATACACAAAGGGACTACCAACTTCACATACGAGAAATCAGTAATAACATCGCAGTAACACATTCAAACATATGAACCAAATGCATTCTTCATTATCCTTTTGAAATTATACAAGTTCAAAAACCCTGAGGTACAAAGCTTAACATAAAAGTTCTCGAAAAGTTTCGTGAAAATTCTCCATAGTTTCCCCCCATAAGAGTCTTTTCTTTGCATTATAAGTAAACTTGTCTTTATAGGCTTCAAATGATTGCTACCTAGTAACTACCTTTACAGTTTTTTGGAAAAATAAAATAAGCTCATTTAAGCTAGGAATCTGTCAACTTTTACTTAAAGAAAGCTTATTTTCTAACTTGATTACAAATATGTGACAAAAAGTCACTTTTACAAGAAGGCAACTTGAAATTCATAACTTTGAAAGAAAGTTAAGTCATTTGTTTATTGAGGTAGGCATTATGTTTCCTTCCCTTGAACTGGAACATACATAGAAACATTATAAGTAATAGTTTTATTCGAATTTTGATACTCTTACACAGTTCCTCCCCGTTTCACAATTCCATGAGTCACCAAGTTTGAGTATCATCAATCCCACATAGCCAATCTTCTTCTAAAATCATAAACTTCCTTGGAAATGGTGTCCTGGAATTGTTTAGTAACTTGACTATCTTATCTTCTTCATTGCATAATAGGATTTTGGTGAATATTTTAGAGAAAATGCTTGAACATATGAGTTTGAATGTTGATACCCATCACATCATATCATGAATTACAAATAGCATAGTTGAAAAACTTGGACTCGGCAATAACTTGATTGACCGAAAATTTTAAAAAACTTGGGACTCAGCAAGAAACTCAGGGAAAAAATTGACAATAACTCGGCAAATTTATCGAACATTTGAAAATATACAATTTTTTTAAAAAAAATACATGTATGCAGTGAATTTGTAAATGAATTTAAGTTCTTTTCAACCTTAACCTTAAAATATAGACACATGGCAATCGCAAAATAAAATATTTACAACCATGTTGTTGAATAATAATATGAGTTTGTCATCTCGCCATAGTATGAATGAAATGCTCCCATTTCACCAAAATAATACTATTTTGATGACAAAATTTTTAAATAATTGATATTTGAAGACGTTAAATTTGTAATTAATATATGAAATAACTATAATATCGAAAACAGAGAAAAAAATTAATTCACACAATAACTACTAATAAGATAGGTGAATAAATTATTTCAAAATTAATAAAAAATTTAATATAAACTATAATATTATTAATGAAAATTTAATTCACACAATAACCATTCATTCACAAAATAGATGAATGAATAATTTTTAAATTAATGAATATTTTAATTATAAATTATTTTATTATAATATTATTGATGATCTTTGGGTAGTTCTAATAATAATATGACTTCAGAACTTTACTTAATTCTAATAATAATAATATGACTTGATTTATCGTGAGGTATCACACACTAACCAAACAAGGCCGAAGACGTTAAAAAAGGATGGAGAAATGAAAATGAAAAATGTGGAGAAATGAAAACGACGAAGAAACGAAAACAAAGAAGACAGAGAAAGGGCATCTCCATTGCAAACATTCACATAGGAGAATAGACTGCGTTCAGAACAAGCCATTTTTTATCGCGTCAGGAGGTTTTTTTTTTGCAAATCTAGGGCAAATTTTTTTGAATACCGATTTTAATCTCAGAATATTGCGTGACCTCGCAATTTTCTCGCTAAAAATTTGCTGCGCTATTTTGAAAAACTCGATGTCGAGTCATTGAGCGATAGAATCGTTTGTAGAAGTGATTCGCAACATCTCGCGATATTGGCGATTGTTTCAACCATGACAAATAGGACTTCGAAGGTTTTAACAAGCTTTAATAATCTCTTACCAATTAACTCTAACTATTTGCCTTGAACATATTTGGCAAGATAATATCTACACCTGACATGAACATGGAGTGGGGTTGCTAATTAGATGAAGATGCCAATGAGATTTTAATTTTGTCTCCCTCATTAATGAATTGATTGGAAATTAATTTGAATGTCGACACCCATCACATCATTTCATGAATTACAATTAGGACTTTGAAGGTTTTAACAAGCTCTAATAATATCTTACCAATTAGCTATTTGCCTTGAACATATTTGGAAAAATAATATCTACTCCCGACAGGAACATGGAGTGGGGTTGTTAATTAGATGAAGATGTCGATGAGATTTTAATTGTCTCGCTCATTAATGAACTGATTGGAAAAGGAGGTTTTTTGTAAATAGAAGGGCATGTTTTGACTATATAATTCTTTCTTGGAAGCAATACCCACGTCTTGTGCAACACCATCGATTCTCTACACTTGCTTCAAAATTCCATCAAATAAAAATCTTGTGTTTATTGCTCTCAATCCTTGCATTATGCAACTTATTTATACATCTGTGCATTTTGATGAATATCTACAACCCATTCCATGTTTCCATTTTTATGCAGACGACGAGGATATTGACAAACATTACGTGGGATTGGCTATACAATTGCCATTTGCATTTAAGCTTTCTTGACAAATCCATTTTGTTTATATCACAAACTCATTGTGCACTATATGCTTCCACATTATGCATGCATGTCTACGCCAAGAACTTGCATTTGTTTGAAAGTTTCTAAAGCTGTTTTAACAAGTGAATTTTGTTCAAATCTTGCAATTGTTCAATTCGATATGTTGACATTCTCTTTGAGTCATTTTTTAGTACAGTTCATGCGCCTTATCTATGCTGCTACATTTTGTATGCATTGGAACACATGTAATGAAAAAATGCACATATATTAGTTTGTCTACCACTGTCAACCCCATCTTTTTTTTGATATGCAAAATTAGAAAAAACACCCAAGAAGCAAGAACCTACAGGTGATCATTAGAGTCCACCGTTTAAGGTAGGGATTAATAAGCTTGCTCTTAGTTACAATATATATTTTCTCCTACCTTGCATGCCCAATTGGGATAAACTATACCTCCCACCCAACCCCAACTATATGGGGAAGGTGGCAGGTAAGGTTGGGCCTCCCACCTAGCCCAGGATGGGTGGGGCTTATGTTGGGTCAGTGGAAACTGTTGGAGAGTCCGACACATGGATCAGTTCAATCAAGCCCGACCAGGTCCTTGATAAACTTATGGAGCTAGTTTATGAGAGAAACTACTAATAGTATGTATTTCTATGTATGCTAGTGGATCTATTTTGAACATTGATGCTCCGACTATCGTTTATATCCATGAACCATGTGGTACTATTCCGTCTATAAATTCTTCTGTCCCAAACATTATGCTCTAGCTCTTCTTTTTTCTTCAAACAAAACAATCTACTTAGCACTTTGCTACCAATTACAACACAAACATGCTTCCATGAAAGATTGCATTTGTCGTTTGCTGTATTTAGTATCACCTGTAATTGCCACAAGAACACTGTCTATCTTTGAAATGATTGAAATGAGTAGAATCCCTCATAGCAATCTCATGAAAAATCATGGAGATGTACTTAGTCATCACCACACACTCAAATTTTTTTAATGATCCAGAGAGGGGTTGTTGGAGGGGTGTTCAAAATTCCAAGTAGTCCTTTTCCTTTCTCTAGATATCTTTCATTTGGAAATATCTTGTTGCCCTCATATTTTGTGTCAAGAAAACACGTCCACACAACCACAACCACAACCACCACACAACCACAACCACCACAAGTTTAGTATGATCCAGTGTCCTCACAAAAGCTGTCGCAGACATGAAGGTCAACCGTGGATGCGTATTTCATGTGATTTAAGTATGTACAACCTATTGGAGAGTCCTTCATTAATTCAAAGATTTTGAGAGCTTCCTTGTGAATCCATTTTGTGCTCATTCTGCAATCATGAGATGACATCTCTTTGATGCATTCTATTAAACAATTCAAATGCGGTTTCACTGAGTCCGCATTTTGCATACATCTCTCTGAGAACATTCCCAACTATAATATTTGACAAAATAATTCTTTCTTTATGCCAAAATAGATGTCCATAGGCTGTCTCCCAGCTCCTATTTTGGTGCAAGGAGGGAGGATGTTGGCAGCAATGTCGAGTATTTCCTCAAAACTTTCTAGAAGGATCTTGAACAAATTTATTGTTATGTACAAACAATCATTGGATTCCTCTAAGATGATCTTCATTTTAAAGATTTTTGCTAAACAATTCAAATGCTAGTCGCATGTAGGGAGGATGCTTGAAAGTTGCTAAAGTCTTTTCAATAAATTAACCTTGTGCAAAACATGCAATCATCACGTTCTATGAGATTGAATCTCTTTGAGGCGTCGAGTCAAACACTTTGAATACGCTTGTGTATGTTTCTATTTGCATACGCATCTATAGGGCATTAAAAACTACAACAGTTGACATAAATTCCTTCATCGTTTATACTTCGATGGCGGCCCATACACTGCTGCATCACCTCTAACTTGTGCAGGCATTTGCCTTCAAAGTTTCTAAATTCTACTCAGCAAATCTTTTTATTTATTTCTTTGCGTACATTGCGTTCCATGAAATGACATCTCTTCCAAGCATTTAGTCAAACAATTAATGTGCATGCTCAATGATTCCATAGCTCGCATGTACGTTTGCACGAGTAGTTGCAACTACAACGTCAGATAGAAACCTCCCATTTTCTAAACTTTGAGTGGGTGTTTTCGGCCTTATACCAACATTGAATTCCATGAGAAGAAAGGAGGCAGTGCTTAAAGAATCTAACGTTAGAACTCATGCGTTGGAGAAAATATGTGTTTCCTTGTCTCGAAGAAACAAAGCTGAGATTGGACTAACTCTTAGTGCAAAATGCAAAATCAAGGAAAGAATCAACACTAGAAAGTGAGAGGATCCATATGACTATCAGAGGATAGTCAAACAAACAGAAGATATGTTTGCAGAAATTGCTGACGAGTTGACAAAAACAATGTCCTCCACAAAAGACATACATTGGTCAAGATATTGATGACTAGATGAATATTGATACTGGTGAGTAGATGCATACAAATACTGATCTAGGTGACAAATCTGTTTCAGAAGTTGAAACAAGCGTACTTGAAGTAACCAATGTGGAGTTTGAACCAGAGAAGGATCAAGTTGAGCAGATTATTGACGACTCAGGTCCAACGAAGGGACAAGATGAATTAGAGACTATTGATAAGGGCTCTGAGATAGCAAAAGAAAAGATTTCAGAGAAGGAGATCACAGAGCAAAAAAATTATGAGGAAGGAGATTGAGGGTGAAAAAGGTGAAATACTAGGCGGTGAATCTTCCTAACCTTGCATAAATTCTTCCTAGACTTGTTGGGCCTTGAAATGCAGTTCAAACCAGTGATCACAGCAGAGGTGCACTACAGGTTGCTTTGACTTAGGTAATGTTGGATCTAGACCTATTGACTCCACTACACAGATCTTGGGTGATATTGCATAGACCAAAACACCTTGAGTCAGCCCCAAAGGATTAAATTGTTAGTGCGCGTTGGCTAAAGAAACATAAAATATAGCGCGGACCTTCACAACAACGGTGGATGCAAAACATGTCATCACCTGAAACCAACATAACATTATTTGATAGCTGCAACAACAAAACACTTGAAGGTGGAGGAATGCAAAACATTCTTGCAAATGGTTACTCTGTCACTATCATGCTGAAACTCGTAACATCATATCTTTTGTTGTAGATCGTATGGAACCATGAAACTTGAGATCAGACAATGGCTTTTCCCACATTTGGTTTTCCATGTAAAAATCTTCGTATCACGTGTCTTATTCTTTCTGTTTCAATTAATTTACTTCACATAAGTTGAATGGAATGAATGGTTAATAATTGGTTAAGTACGTGTTGATTCACCCCCGCTTGCCCGCTCCGCTCCTACCCTCGCCCTTGCTCTCACCATCCAAAAGTGCTCATCAAATTGTTGGAACATTTGATTTACCAAGTACAATCTGATCAAGTCACCTATACCCCAAAATTGTGAGCATCCGCTTTCCAAGTGTTATAATATTTTCAATTATACTTCTAGCTGCCTTCCAAAATGATGTTGGGTAATGAAGCCATTCCTCTCGCTATTGGAAGACAAAAAAATGAGGTAAATTGTAGCTGTTACCCGAAAACGTGTGCTTTTTATTGATAAAAAAATTGACAAAATTTCAAAATAACAAGAACTCATGATTTGTAAAATATCATTCAAACTTTTCGCAAAAAAGAGCAGACCCAGGTCACAACCCCTAGGCGTTCTTAAGGTCAACGTTTTAAAAAAAAAGTGTCAAAAAACAGCAAAACCTTGGCATGTAGATCTGAAGACCCTTGTTTTCTGTCAAAAATGATAAAACCTTGCAATAAAAATATCTCGCAGCATGAGGAAGAGTAGAAAAAATGTTGCCGGTGTTTATGTTTTCAGATTATCGCAAGGAATATGCAATCTATAGGTCTTTCAAAACTAAGCACAAGATATTAATAAGAATGATCATAAAGGAGAGATATCGCCCGGATTTGAAGATCTGAAGTTGTCTTTAATATCTCAAGTTGTGTGCTTTAAATCTGAGAAGTATATGAGTCCAGTTGCCCACCTAGGGCTTCTTTAATGTCTGCAACAAGGAGTCATCGATCTATGCTTGATCTGTCCTTGTACTGGTTATCGATTTGTACTTAAGTTCACTCTATCCAATCCACACAAGGTGCAGGTATACTTCATTCTCTGTATGGTCAGATATACTACCTTAGTATGCATGTCGCCGCTCATGATCAGATCTCCCAAGGTCTGAGTTTGCTTCAAATTCGCTAGCCCAAGTATGCATTCAATGCATTTAAGGGCTGCATCAATATCAGCCCTACATCAAGTATCAATGCCTACTTATATATATCAGACTTCGGTGATATATATATGCTTTAGTTCGCTGCCCTTGAATTGCACTTGTAATGGCTACTAATTAGGCGATGATTAGGACTGCAAAGATAACCGATTCTAGCATATTGAATTTGCTGAGTCTTCTTGACATTTTCGCTTTACCATAATTGACATCGCTCCTTAAGATGCTAACTAAATTCACTTATTAATTCGCTCCAAGCATTGATGTAGAGGACATTCGCATGTTATGTTTTTGATATGATTGCCCTTCATCAAAAACTCCAATATATATGAGCATCATTGGATAAACTCTTGGCTTCCCAAGTTGGCCGACTTGGGCCCATAATAATAATATATTCTTTTATATTATTTGCTCCATATTTAATTATTAAAATCAATCCTTAATAATAAATATAACCTTTTATTATTATCCAATCGATTTTATCATAATTAAATATATCAATAATATATCCAATATATTTATTATTATTATTACCTCTTTGTCCAATGAGTTGATCTTTGCCGTAAAGGTCAAAACATCAACACTCCCTCTTGGACTTGAGGAAAAGATCAACCAAATCATTTTCTTTCATCCCATCTATCATCCATTGATAGAGGTGTCAAAAACATAACTATAATGGATTCCATATCCAATGTTGTCATAGATGTCACATCTATGAAGGTAGATCCCTATCTACCAAATATGACGAGAACATAAGTCACATATGTTTATCATCATTCCCAAAGCATAGATTTCATATCCATATGAAAATCATCATTTCATGGTAACATCAAGTCACATGATGCTTACCAACCGGATGTGGATTTCCTAGATCCACGAGTCTCCATGATTCAAGAGATAGAATATCAAGTCCATGATATTCAAGGTAATATCAAGTCCATGATGTTTACCAGCCAGGTGTGGATTTCTTAGATCCACAAGTCTCCATGACTCAAGAGTTAGAATATCAAGTCCATGATATTCAAGGTAACATCAAGTCCGTGATGTTTATCAACCAT
This sequence comes from Thuja plicata, assembly GCA_018584345.1. Classification (NCBI taxonomy): domain Eukaryota; kingdom Viridiplantae; phylum Streptophyta; class Pinopsida; order Cupressales; family Cupressaceae; genus Thuja; species Thuja plicata. The sequence goes on along the minus strand of MU227436.1, from coordinate 1,056,704 downwards.
GAGTCATGTTGACTCAAGTCCATGATATCAAAATAACATCAAGTCCATGATGTTAAGAGCATTGGTCTAACGAATATCAAGTCCATGATATTCACCAAGTGCTCGGAGTAATGGTCTACCGACATCAAGTCCATGTTGTCACCATATATTCAAATGTGGATCCCTGATCCAAGAGATATCAAGTCCATGATATTAAGAGCATTGGTTTAACGAATATCAAGTCCATGATATTCACAAAATACTCAGAGCAATGGTCACCGAATATCAAGTCCATGATGCCCACCATATACTCAAGTGTGGATCCTTGATCCACGAGTCTCTTAGACTCATAAGGAGAATATCAAGTCCATGATATTCATCCAATTCATAAGAACATCTTAGCCATAAGCATAAGTGTAACCAGAATGAATAAGCATATCCAATGAATCCACATAAGCATAAGAATAACTAACATAAATCTTATCTTATGAATCCACATAAGCATGTATGCAATATAGTTTCTATTACAGAAATGTGTTCTCACATATATAATAACCATGAATATAGACTCTGCTATAAAAGGAAGTATATTCCCACATACATGCCAAAGTATATCATATGCCAACATAAGCCAATGCTAGCATATATCATATAGTTTCCTACTATAAAAGAAAAGTGTTCACATATGTATATAACATAAGCAAGGTAATGTAAAACATATGCCAATGTAAAGTATGCTTCCCATGCATACGAACAAAACAATGTATGTTGCCATCCATACATCAAGTTAATCAGCCATACATACATAACAGAAATATGTCAATGTAAGATATGCTGCAACATAATGTATGCTTCTCGCAAATTTGTGTTAATTAATCAGTTATGCCAATGATAGATAATCAGCTAGATATGCAAAGAAACAACTATCCTAATCAGCTGTGTATATTCCCATACATACATAACATATGTCCAAGCAAAGTATGCATCCGTACATAAAGTATGCTCCTCATATATGCATAAAATCAATATGTCAAGGTTTCATAATGTATGTATCCAATATAAAACAGGTAATGTTCTTACACATTCACAACATATACCAAAGTGAAGTATGCAGTCACACATACATAATGCTGCAACAAAATGTAAAGTATATCACAATATACTAAAGAAAAGAATGTGCTTCCTACACATTCACAATCAGCTAATAACCAGTGTTACCTGGGGACGCGTCCCTGACATAATTTCCCCCGTGCCCGTACAAGGGATGTTTCGGGGACTTGGGGATGGCCAGGGGACGTCCCTGATTTTTGGAATTTTGGTGGGGACGTCCCAGAAACTTGGGGACACCACCCAAAAAAATCGGGGACTTCCGGAAGTACCAGGGATGGCCGGGGACACTGTAGCCGTCCCCCAACCGTACCGGGGACGGCCAGCCATCCCCAATTCTTTTCACTTGAAAAAGTCAATTAAATTTAAAAAAAACAATTTTTTTCCCATAAGGGGGGTCGGTTTGTGGGCCCCACCTTCGTACATGCCCTAAAAAGCCAAAAACATTTAACATGATGTAAACTGTTATCTATGTAAAGATACTAATGCTATCTTCTTCATGTAGTTTCATATTCCTTTTTAGAATAGAAATACTGCTTGGCATAGGAATGCATGTAGATATTTTCTAACATGATGACATTGTGTTGACGTAAAAATTCTATAATAGAAAGTTTGATTTCTGAATTTCAATCAGTTAAAAATTTATATCAAATTGCAGAGATCTTAACAATATTATTTTAATCTCATTCAAGAACCACATCGAAGAGAAACTAAAAGTCCAATTTAAGTAATAAACTGTAATTTGATTTCTTTTATATGTATATATTACATTAGGTAGTAGAATCAAACAATGATGGAAATACTAAGGTTAAGAGTCAATCCCAATCATGAGAAAACAAAAAGCTGGATTAATATGGAGAGAACAAACCACCGCCAGAGGCAAAATGGCATGCTTTATCCATATTTTCATATGAATGTCATGTATATTTGCAAATTTTCCTATATATGTTAAAATTTCCCTATATTTTATATAGCCGTCCCCTTTGCCGTCCCCAACCTTGGCAAAAAAAATTGACGTCCCAGAAACTCGTCCCCCCTTCCCTTGCCGTCCCCGTCCCGGAAACTCGGGATAACCTTGCTAATAACAATTAACTAGCTATGTCAAACGACCATGACAATAGGAATGATCCGCAAAACCAGGTTTAAGTGAGCCCATGATTAAACTCCCTCTTAAGTCAAGCACTAAGGTGGGTTTCCTTTTACAGAACCACACGGGGATAAATTGTTAGTATGCCCATGATTCATATTATCCATGAATGTTAATGTCATACTAGGTTATGATCTCTGGGGCCTGTGCCACTCAAGATGATCTACTCCCTCTGGAACAATACGGTGGGAGGTTTATACGAATCTTATCTTCTCCCTCTGAAGCTTAGGTTTAGCTTATGATGTTCACAAGGTTAGACTCCCTCTCAATGTATGTTTCCAGATATTTTGAAATTTACCCTAAGAAGGTCAATCATATAATTTCAAAACATGCAAGAATGTATTGACACAATTTTACCAATATCTTTTCAGCCAATTATGAGATGGTTTCACAACATAGAAACTAATATTAGGCGTAGAAGGCTAAAAGACAAATGAATTTGCATAATTAGAATCCTAGATCTTGATGCAAATCAAAACCCTCATAAGATGTAAGGTTACATTACAATTTTCAGACCAACCCCTAGTTGCCATAGATTTCTTAGTTTTGAAAGAGTTAGACTGAATTCCTAAATCTGAAATTAGATCTTTTCTCAACCTAGGCTCTAATACCATGTTAATGTTTTTAGATTATCACAAGGAATATGCAATCTATAGAAGTCTTCCAAAACTAAGCACAGGATAGAAATAATAATGATCATAAAGGAGAGATATCACCCGGATTTGAAGATCTGAAGTTGTCTTCAATCTCCCAAGTTGTGTGCTTTAAATCTGATAAGTATGAGTCCAGTTGCCCACTTAGGGCTTCTTTAATGTCTGCAACAAGGAGTCATCGATCTATGCTTGATCTGTCCTTGTACTGGTTATCGATCTGTACTTAAGATCACTATCAAATCCACACAAGGTGCAGGTATACTTCATTCTTTGTATGGTCAGATATACTACCTTAGTATGCATGTCGCTGCTCATGATCAGATCTCCCAAGGTCTGAGTTTGCTTCAAATTCGCTAGCGCAAGTATGCCTTCAATGCATTTAAGGGCTGCATCAATATCAGCCCTACATCAAGTATCAATGCTTACTTATATATATTAGAGTTCGCTGATATATATATGCTTCAGTTCGCTGCCCTTGAATCGCACTTGTAATGACTACTAATTAGGCGATGATAAGGACTGCAAAGATAACCGATTCTAGCATATTGAATTTGCTGAGTCTTCTTGACATTTTCGCTTTACCATAATTGACATTGCTCCTTAAGATGCTGACTGAATTCGCTTATTGAATTCACTTATTAATTCGTTCCAAGCATTGATGAAGAGGACATTCATATGTTATGTTTTTGATATGATTGTCCTTCATCAAAAACTCCAATATATATGAGCATCATTGGATAAACTCTTGGCTTCCCAAGTTGGCCGACTTGGGCCCATAATAATAATATATTCTTTTATATTATTTGCTCCATATTTAATTATTAGAATCAATCCTTAATAATAAATATAACCTTTTATTATTATTCAATTGATTTTATCATAATTAAATATATCAATAATATATCCAATATATTTATTATTATTATTACCTCTTTGTCCAATGTGTTGATCTTTGCCGTAAAGGCCAAAACATCAACAGTTGGAAAATCCTATGCGAGCAGCCAGTAGAAAAAAACAGCCAGGTTTTTTAACAAAATTCGTAAAAAAATGCAGAATTGTAGCACAAAACTAAACCCTCAGTTTTGCACAGAACGCAATTGCAGAATTTTTTTGGTGTCATGCAAGTTAATAGAAGAAACCACAACTTTTGTAAAAAAAGTGTGCAAAAAAACAATGCCAAAAATCCTTCATGTAGCCTGAAGAACCTTCACACGCCCAGAAGCAGAAAAAAAAAACCGCAGTTTTTTAGGAAAATCTTGCTTAGTTAGAGTGAAACAGGTCACAAGCGTTTTGCAGAGAAAAGTCACTTTTTTAGGAGAAAAGCCGTACGTGATTTTCAAAAATATAAAAATTGTTCAAAAAACTTCTGAAATTTTTTCCAAAATTCAGGTTAAAGGCACCACGAATTTTATTAAAGAAAATTGTCAAAAACTTTCTGAAAGAATACATCTGCTCTGATACCGTAAAATCTTTGACATAGTTGATATACAACAAAGTAGTGAAAGACTCCGTGAATAAGAGATTACAAAAGATCTTTCCATAACAAAAATGGTTGACAACTGAGAAAGAAAACTAAACTGAAAGAAACAAAGAAAGTCTCTAAATACTATCCTAAAGACATAATTGACCATCATACTAAATATAACAATATTATTTTAAGTATTTTCTATTTGAATTCGTCAACTATTAAGATTAGATAGTTTCATTAATTATTGTTATTTATTCTTGATCTAATCATGAGTGCTTAGTTTTCTCTTGTGCAGTATACGTATATTTGGGATCTCTGCTCTCCTATGTATATTTGTTCTGCTTCCAATAAATTACTCTGGGGCAAAGTTTCATCCTGGAGCTTTTTCTCGCATTCCTTTTGAATCATTAGATATATTCACCATATTACACATTCCAAAGCGCTCCAACAGGTAAGATGCTAGTGCTATTTTATAATGCCCTGCAAAAAAATGAATACAACTTGCTATTGTTTGCATACTTGTTTACAATGTGTTTTTCTTTGGTTTCCTGTGAATACTGAATGTGAGTTTCAAGTGTTTGCATACTTGTTTAAATGCATTTTTTGCTTCAGAAACTTGAAGACATCATAGTACTGGTATCTGTGCAAGACCGCTTCTGATCAATCCCTTCTTGCTCTATAGATTGCTAGCAGGTGTTTGCGTACTAGTTGAATCTACAAGCCAAACACACACACACCATGAAGCTCATAATTTTATGCGAAGCTCCTATTAGTTGGAAGAAGATAACAGATACAATATTGCAATTAGTATTTATATCTTTCATCTCTGAACAATTCGTAAGTACGACTCTTTTCATGACATTATATAAGGTTAATGATATTTGAAACGTTTAGGGTGGTTGGACGCTTAACTGATAACTCCGAGGTACTAAATAATAAAATATCATCCGTATTTTATGAGCATGCAGATAAAAAGTTTGAACACATATTTTCTTAACAACCCCTAATCATCCCATCCACTTGTGTATCCTAATCATCCCATCCACTTGTGTATCCTAATCATTATATCCTTAAATCCGCATAACTCACCTTTTTATTTTCTTTGTAAAAAGAAATAAGGCTAATGTTACTCTCTGGATTAAACCTCGGGATGTCTCTCGAATATAAAATTGCAAATTTCTTTCGAAGTAATTTTGCCCGTCAAGTGTATCCATCACCATATTGGAAGAAAACAAAGATATAATCTGAAATTGGCCAATAGACAGAAAACTAATTAATTGATTTCAAAAAACTTAAAATATATAGTATCTGAGTTCTGTTATGTTACGGAAAAAAGCTTACATTCTAGGTGGAAAATGGCAGACTTGGGTTGGAAATACAGTTTGTAAAAGCTAGTAACTGAAGCTGAAAGTGCTGATAACATATGATAATTGGAGAATGAGGAGATAATAAACTTTTAACAAATCTGAAGCTAAGCTTAAATTTGAGTTTCTGATGCTTTTTATTTTCAATACTGAAATTTGAAATTTATCTGTAGTGAAGGACAATATCTGGATACCAACATGAACATGCATAATATTTCAAAACACTTTATCCCACATTGCTTGTGAATAGTGGGTTGACCCTATGAGGAGGAAATAAAAAGAGAGCTTGTGGCCATTGTTGGGCAAGGTTGAATATGAGAAGAAATTGATGTGTGAGTTGCAGATCCGTTCTTGGCATTAGAGGACGTCTATCCTCTCTTGTGACATTCTAGACGTCATTCCCTTGGGGTTTGGCCTTTGGAATCCATTGTTATYAGCTTCATTAACAGGCAGATTGGGCGCGTTTCTAGCTACAGGCAGATTTGATGTTTTACTCATATCTTCTCCATTACTCATCCGACGCTTATGCCACTTTGAGGGAATGATTTTATGAAGGTATTGGACTGTTTGAAAGACAAAGTATTGTAGCAGCACTGTTCACGCGGGTACTGTTCACGTGGCACTATTCACACAGTTACTATTCACGCGGCACTATTCACGTGGTTACTATTCACGCGGTACTATTCACTTCACTGTAGCAGCAAGTTGGAAAGCATGTGCTGCAGCATTATGCCAATAATATTGGAGCCATTATTGAGTTCATAATCTGCCGTGTATTTGATTTAATTAAATTCTGAAAATAACATCTTATCAGCAGCAGTTCAATGTCCAGTTTGCATATTATTGTTCTTTCTTGTTATGTTGTATGATTTCAATTCCATGCAAAAACTCAAACAAACAAACAAATGCTTTATTTCTGGAGTTATAAGGGGTAAAATATTAAACGGAGAAATAAGGAGTTGGATGCAAATTGTTTGACATAATTCCTATTAGCAGCTGGTTTAGTTTTTGGGCATTCTAGGGTGCCCATTACAGGCTTACAGATTTTCACACCCTTATAGAAAACATTTGGGATTCTTATCTCATGCTGTTTTCCATTGTTCATCTGATTCAGGTAGATTGGCAGAGCCTAATGTTGAAACACTACTTTCTACCATCTACAATCTTCCAATTATTTTACGCAGTCCTAGGATTTCTGCTAAACATATCCAAGATGCTTCTCAGTATTCCAAATCTCATTTTGGTGGTGATTCAAGTATCAAGAAAAAAGATCATCTTACCTTCTAATTTATAATCATACACACTAGAACCAACAATTTTTGTACCATTAAAATAAAGTTTGGTTTTTACAACCAAACCTTGTTCCATGGTCTTTGACCTGCTTGCCATCTGTCTGCCCCAACTCAATATTCCATTGTTGGCTTGCTTCAGATATTAAGAGCCAGGTACTCACCATGCCGCTTGTTACAGCCTTTTGTGGCTCCAAGCTTCGGGATATTACATGTTATCGAAGAAAACATTTTTAACAGGGGAATGATGAGCAACGACATGAAGTATTAAAAATGAGTTACAGAGATTATTCTTTTATTTTTGGCAGACTCAAAGGGTTTGCAGGGGCTATCGTAAAGTCCCGAGGCATCACAAGGATTCTGTGGATGTCAAGCTGTCTCCACAAGGTACATTGATTGGTTGATCTGAATTGTATAAGCCAAAACTTATTAAATGCAATTGTTGGTTATGACTGATATAAACCCTAGGTTGTCACATAACACTTAGATGATTTGATCTGAATTAAAATATTTATGACAGCATTATTCCGCATCAAACACCATATTTGAAACCCTTAAAAGACTGTTTTAGTTATCCTGGAAACAATTTTTTTCAGAATTACAAGAATTCATTTTCCTCTCACAAGGGTCCTTTCTTGTTGATTTGATTCTTAGTTACCGGATTGTAATGTCACCAAATTGATAGAGAATAAATAAATAAAATCAATTAATTATTTGGTCACTATTTAAAAAAAATATTATTGACCTTTAATTAATTAATGGGGGGGCCGTTTTTATCTTTTTTGCCCATAGGTGTTTATTGTGTCGGCGTTTTTTTGTAAACCCTCGGGAGTTTCTCCGAAGGGGTATTTATGCCCGACATGTAGGTAGTTTTTGGTATGTGAATTTTGATATTTTATTTGTTATTGCGAATCCCAGTTGGAGTTCTGTTGTCAGCCATTTCAGATGTGAAAGATCCTCCCTATTTGGTTTGTTGCAGTTTCGGTGGGATTCACCCCTCACCCTACTCTGCTTGTTCCCTGGTTTTGGATCTGGCAAATACGAAGTGCTATCATTATTAATATTATTTCCTTTGTTGCAAGTACTTGTTCCAGACTTGTGTTGTGCATCAGTTCATTGATTGGGTATAATAAATTTGTACGTGTATTAATATTGGCAACAAAAGAATCTAAGTGAAGGAGTCCGTAACCGGACCGTACAAACATCACCTCCAACCGCACGACGTCTGCTTCCACACCCCACTGTGCACCATCTACTCCTTCCGTACACATCTCCACACCGTATGACAAAATCACCTCCGGCGCCGAAATCACCTCCGGGACAAAAATCACCTCCGGGACCGAAATCACCTCCGAGACAGAAATCACCTTCGGACCGAAATCACCTCTGGGATAGAAATCACCTTCGGGCCAAAATCACCTTCGGACAAAAATCACCTCCGGGATAGAAATCACCTTAGGGTAGAAATCACCATCAGACCAAAGATCACCTTTGGGACATTACAATGATATTAGAGCTGGTGATCTTGCCAGCCTGTTGGGATGATTGAGAGATTTTGGGATCTGAATCACACTATGGCGCCCATTAGCGATGGAGAATTGTGGTTGAAGGCACTACAAAAGATAGGAAAGGAACTCAGTGATGATATTAACCTTCCTCTAGATATGTGTAAGTGAGATTTTGAGAATCTCGGCTCCTCGAGCACCGTATGACGATGACACCATGATAGAGGTACTGCACTTGATCGTTGACAGCTTTCAGAGCCTGGATGACATTAGTAGTGATCCAGTTGGCAGGAGATTTATAATATTGGAGAATTGTGCAAATGTAAAAGTAACCTCCTCTTAGATCTAGAGTTGCAAGACTTGATCCATGATATGTTTCATCATTTCTTAGTCACAATCAAGGAACATCATGATACAGGTTTTGGTTGCTATGGAGAGCCTTATGATGCGCCTTATGATTTCGTGCATTGAAGAGATGGAGGAGATATCCCAACCTGTCATATCTATGTTATGGGCTATTCGCAAACTTGAGCGTTCCTTCTGTGGTGGTGTGTAGATTGGTCAATAAAGTATTCAAGCATTGTGAAGAAAAATTAATATCTCAGTTACACAAATGGGAAAAAGTTGGTGACGGCATTTCGGATGATGCATTACATAAGGAGGACTCAACCGGAAGGAGATTTCAATCCGAAGAGGACTCAACCCGAAGGAGATCTCGATTCGAAGGAGATCTCGGCTCAAAGGAAGGCTTTGCCCGGAGGAGATCTCGGCTTGAAGGAAGACTTGGCCCAAAGGAGATCTCGGCCCGAAGGAAGTTTCAGCCGAAGGAGATCTCGGCCTGAAGGAAGACTTGGCCCGAGATCGCGGTCCGAAGGAAGACCTTGACCGAATGTGATGTCCCCGAATTAGCAGGTTCTGGGAACCTGAATATGGTTAACTCACCAGCGCGACCCCCATGAGTTGACAGTTCGTTTTGAGGGTCTCAGCGCTCAGATTCTAATTCTGGACTTTCTATTTCTAAACTTACTATTTATAGTAAGTCAGTTGGAGGCCAGTTACTATTTCTGGCAGTGCAGTTGAAGACCAGGTTGATCAGCTATTTTTACAGTGGATACAAGAATTGTCATCAGAGGCATAATTAATATTATTTAATAACAATATGTTATTAATTAATAAATTGACTATAGTATTATAATAATAATAACTTATTATTATAATGCTTTTAGAAGTTGACGTTTTGAAGACTGGTTAACTGGAATTGGTTTTTAGAAACCCTTGCATTCAAAGAGATATATTTAGGCTTATTTGTGAAGTTGATCATCGAATACATTTTTATAAAACTTGGTTGTGAGAATTTTCTCTCTTATCTGAGCCCTTGCTGATATATAAGGGTCAAATTGGTTCTGGAAGACTGGTTCTTCCTTGAACTGATAATCAATTGGTTGCTGATATATAATCAATTGTGTCTTTCCTCCTTACTGTTCGACTGTGGCTAGAGGAAAAGAAGTTCTTTATCAAATTCTGCAGGCACACTGAGGGTGCAAGATTCTTCTGAGATTTACAGTCTTAGGCGAATTAATTCCAGATTCAATTCGTAGGGGAAGGCAAGTGAGTGACGGCTGGGTCACAGTAAAATTGGTGGCATCCAGGGCTGAGCTGCCAACTCCATTTTGTGTCTGCAAACGACAGTTTGCAGGCCGCGTTAGAAGAGCTGGGTGAAGGCCTATGAGAACACGCGAGGTTACCATAGCCCGCGACATTAATAGGAGGCCCCGACCTCTCTACACCAGCACACATTAATCAAGGACCTCCACCTGTGATTACAAGCCGTAACCATCAGTGATAGCAGGCCGCGTGAACAGCAGAAGGCAGCCGCCAATCAAGTCCTTCACTAGTGGAATTGCATCATTGCGTGGGAGACAAGAGCTGGGAGCTGACGCACCATTCCAGCCATTACATATGCAATATCAGGTTCCTCACTTATTATTGCAAATAAAAATAAGTAATTAATGTTAGCATTGTTTTCGAATTCCTTCTAGTCTGAAATAAGAAAAGTTGAATGTATGGAAATGTCCATTTTGAATTGATTGAATAAATACAAGAAGGGATTGTTCTTTGCTAGTTTTATTTTATTTGAAGCAAATTTCTGGTTAAGTTTCATTAGAGCCAACTCAGGCTCTTCACACCGAAGGAGATCTCGACCGGAAGGAAGATTCGGTCTGAAGGAGATCTCGGCCCGAAGGAAGACGTGGTCCGAAGGAGATCTTGTCCAAAAGGAAGACGCGGTCCGAAGGAGATCTCGACTTGAAGGAAGGCTCGACTCGAAGGAGATCTCGGCCCTAAGGATATTGGTCAATAAAATATTCAAGCATTGTGAAGAAAAATTGATATCTCAGTTACACAAATGGGAAAAAGTTGGTGACGGCATTTCGGATGATGCATTACATAAGGAGGACTCAACCGGAAGGAGATTTCAATCCGAAGAGGACTCAACCCGAAGGAGATCTCGGCTCGAAGGAAGGCTTTGCCTGAAGGAGATCTCGGCTCGAAGGAAGACTCGGCCCAAAGGAGATCTCGGCCTGAAGGAAGTTTCAGCCGAAGGAGATCTCGGCCCGAAGGAAGACTTGGCCCAAAGGAGATCTCGACCGGAAGGAAGATTCGGTCTGAAGGAGATCTCGGCCCGAAGGAAGACGTGGTCCGAAGGAGATCTTGTCCAGAAGGAAGACGCGGTTCGAAGGAGATCTCGACCTAAAGGAAGGCTCGACTCGAAGGACATCTCGGCCCTAAGGAGATCTTGGCCCAAAGGAGATCTTGGCCTGAAGGAGGACTTGGCCCAAAGGGAGACCCGACCCGTAGGAGACCTCAGCCCGAAAGAAGACTCAGTGCGAAGGAGATCTCGGCTCGAAGGAAGACTCGGTCCAAAAAAGATCTCGGCCCGAAGGAGTCTTGGGCCGAAGGAAGACTCAGCCTGTTGGAGATCTTGGTCTGAAGGGAGACTTGGCCCGATGGAAGACTCAGCCTGTTGGAGATCTTGGTCTGAAGGGAGACTTGGCCCGAAGGAAGACTCTATCCGAAAGAAGACTCGGCCTGAAGGAAGACTAGACCTGAAGGAAGACTAGACTCGAAGGAAGACTTGGTCCGAAGGAAGACTTGACCCGAAGGAGATCTCCGTTTGAAGGCAACTCATTACTATCGTACGGTTTAGGTCCAGCATAGAAGACACCATCCAACCTGTTCTTAGTTACCGTACGACATACCCCTTCCATCCAAACAAGCAACGACCTTGGTGGCTTGAACAAGGGGCAAACTGCAGCACTGTATGACGAAATCGACATAGTGTACATTCAGATCTGTACTACTGTATGACCCCTCTAAGCAATGCTTTCGGTCAATTCTTTCACACTGTACGACGAACCTTAGTTTTCCTCCGTACGATCTGGCATTGACGTTGCAAGGCAACATTCAGTCCTGCGATAGGGCATATTGGTACGAACAAGAGTGTTTGGCGGGGATGCATTTGAGCAATTGCTTGCCAGTGTTGAGGTGGAATTTCAGAGGTATGCAAGCCATGTTAGAGATAGTATACAAGAGGGCATGAATAATATTCTAGAGTCACATAGACAAAATCATGGTTCTCGAACACATCCTCCAAGGGATGGCAAAGAGACCGACTCTACAGATGGATGTTTGCAGTTGTGTGAATTTGGTGGTTGCCCTCTAGTTAGGCATGAGACCAGCTTGACCACATTTTCTTCATATGATGGACTTCCTAGTAGACACAACAAGATCTACTTGTGCAGTGTTGATGATGAGTAGCATAGCTTGAAGGCTTTGGATCTGAGCGTCGATGTGGTTTATGTTTGGCTTTTATGGGATTTTTGGTGACTTCGGACATGGCAATGTTTATATCAGAGTGGCGAAGTGGAAGCTTGATGATGGTTTACTCGTCCCGACTAAATCTAACTATGTGCATGTGATCTAGAAGTAGCACTGAGATTTCACGGATATTGCGACCAACGTCCGCGTTTGGCTTGGGGTCTGAGCATTGATGTACTTGATGATTGGCTTCAGTGAGATCCCAGTGACGCTGGGCATGGCGACGTTTATATCAGAGTGTCGCAACAAAAGCTTGATGGAGCTTTACTCTTCTCACTTATTTCCAGGTGCATGCGCGTGGTCATGTCGCAACATGGGGGTTTCAATGGATACAGTTCTTGGTGCCCGCGCTTAGTTTGGGATCCTAGAGTTTTGATGACGGATTGCTTGAGGGCAAGCAATCTTTGGGCAGCGAGGATTTGTAACGTCTCCAAACTGATAGAGAATAAATAAATTAAATTAATTAATTATTTGGTTCCTATTTAAAAAAATAATTATTAAGGACCTTTAATTAATTAATGGGGGGCCTGTTTTTATCTTTTTTGTCTGTAGGTGTTTACTGTGTCGGCGTTCTTTTGTAAACCCTTGGGAGTTTCTTTGAAGGGGTATTTATGCTTGGCATGTAGGTAGTTGTTGGTATGTGAATTTTGATATTTTATTTGTTATTGCGAATCCCAGTTGGAGTTCTGTTGTCATCCATTTCAGAGGTGAAAGATCCTCCCTATTTGGTTTGTTGCAGTGTCGGTGGGATTCACCCGTCACCCTACTCTGCTTGTTCCCTTGTTTTGGATCTGACAAATCCTAAGTACTATCATTATTAATATTATTTCCCTGTTGCAAGTACTTGTTCCAGACTTGTGGTGTGCATCAGTCAAAGTAACGAGAATCAGAACCGGATCGGAATCAGCAAGGCAGAATCGAATCGCGAATGGGCCATGAATCAGAATCGAATCGACCACAAATTGGCAAATTTAAAAAAACCCTTGAAATTTAGAGATTTTAACAATTTAAAACTTATTTCATGCACCCATTATTGAATATAACTTAAACACACTATAACATCACCAAATAGTTAAGATTAGAATGTCACATAGTATCATAAAAACATTTAAACAACAAAAACACTTGTAATCATAGCATCATGAATCATGTTCATACCATCATATACTTCAAGTTCAAGTTCAACATCAAAGATTCAAAACATTAAAATTAAATCATAACACCAGTTCAAGTATCATATTTGAAGTTCAACTAATGGATTAATAATTTATTGATATTCTTCTTCTGCATCATCATCTTTTATATGGAGCGTAATAAGACTCGAAGGTTAATTTTTCCCCAGTTTTATCGGTGCAGTTTTCACCGACATTAATTATTTTATAAAGGCATCGAGAGTTATTTTTCAGCGGGCCCAAGTTTGAACTTGGCTTGGTCCGGGGGGGTCCAGGGACGAACTGGACTTCTTTGGATTTAGTTTAACTCTAAGTATCGACAACAAGCTGCAAAATTTACTATTTGAGTGCTTTAATCTTCTAAGAAAAATCAGATATGTTAGTATAAATAATGCAAGCAGCATTTGTGTGGTAGAACCACTAAAACAATTAATAATGATGCCAGTACATTGCCCTGCAAAAATGACAAACAACAGAGAAAATCCCTTTTATTCAATGATCACTTATGACCTGAAATAGGTTGGTAGGATTACAAACAGAAACAAAAAGCATAACCCTAATTTCATGGCAAGATTTCAACCATCATGTGAGCAATTGATCCCAAAATCAAAACCTCAACTATACACAAACAAACTTCAGAAATCCACGGTCTTATTCTATTGAGAAGATAACCTACGACCGATTTTTGGCGATTCACGCAGGTGATTCACACGATTTTTTGGATGAAACGCTGAATCGGTGATTCATGTGATTCATCTCGATGAAATCAGCGATCTGATTCACCGATTCATAAAAAATCGGCAAGCCTGAATTGAATCGCCAAACTGGCAGTTCAGGCGATTTCATGGCGATTGTCTTTACCTTGGCATCAGTTCATTGATTGGGTATAACAAATTTGTACGGGTATTAATATTGGAAATGAAAGAATCTAAGCGAAGGAGCCTGTAACTAGATCGTACAAACATCACCTCCAACCGTACGACGTCTGCTTCCCCACCCCCCCCGTATTCCATCTACTCCTTTTGTACACATCTCCACACCGTATGACAAAATCACCTCCAGGATAGGAATCACCTTCAGATTGAAATCACCTTTGGGACCGAAATCACCTTTGGGACTGAAATCACCTTTGGGCCAAAATCATCTTTGGACAGAAATCACCTCCGGGACTGAAATCACCTCTGGGACAGAAATGACCTTCGGGTAAAAATCTCCATCGGACCAAAGATCACCTTCGGGACATTACACAGATGCTCTCCCAGATGCCCCAAATCCGGATACGGATGTGTTCGGATGTGGGTGCTGATTTTGATGCTTGTGGATGCTCACAGGGAGTGTTATAGCTCGCTGTGATTCACATCCATAGGGAGTTGTAATGCTCCCTGTGGGCATCCTCAAGCATCCGGGGGCCCAAAACAGTAAAAAAGGGCAAAAAGTGACTTCAACTTAAAAAAAAAAAAACTTAAAACATGTGCTAAAAGATGCCTTGGCAGAATGTCTGTAATTAAAAACAAGGCCAAGAGGACAGTTGCATGGAAAAATAACAAGGAAATCTTTTGACACTTCATGAACCAGATCTCAATGTTGCTAAACAAGATTAGAGATTTACAATGCTGTAGAACACTCCAAAAAGATATAGGTGTTTCTTATGAGCTGGAGTATTTCGTTTTTGCTAGAATGGATCTCAACACAATATTAATAATAATAGCCGACTCTAAAAGCTAATGAGAGATTCATTAGTCTCATTAAGATGCATTTTAGAAATAATTTTATTGATCCCTTTTGGACCCGTAAAAATTCGTTCTTGTGAACATAGACGTATATGATATGGCTTATTTGAATATTTGTGAACTATAAGTTGGCATTTAATATTTATCTTGATCAATGATGAAGTATTTGCTACATTATTTTTCTAATGCAGGAAAATAACAGATTTTACAGCAGAAGATTGCATAAAGGTACATTCTCTAACATTAGTATTCAACTTAATGTTGATGGAGATACATTTTCATTGCATTCATATCATCAGATATTGTACTCTAAGTATCGATCAATTTTCAATTACAACTCATGCATGATCATTACAATTGTGCATTCAAACTGAATGTAAGAAAGGATGCTGTCTTCATTAAACATTTTTACATTGAAGACTTAGAGAAAAACATATGCAAGATAGAAGGCATGATAGATATATGGGAATGGGAGTACATGCATTGCCTCTTTAGGTCTGTTGTCTTCATCTTCTTAAGTCTTCATCTTCTCAGCATCCCTCTCATGTGTCCTGCATCTTGAGTCTTCATTAGGTTCTGTGTCCTGCATCATGGAAAAGGAGGGGTTAGATCCAAGTTGGATCTAAGAATCCATGAAACCTTGGATGTCACATAACAATTATACTCTCAATATTGCACATTTGCCAATAACATGAATGCAAGGGAAAATATGTATTTACACAAACTGGATAGCAGTATCAAAGGGACATATATCTTTATAAAACTTTTTTACTATATTTAAAGATGCCATGGAGAAGAGGATAATAATTAGCTACATCATCCTGAGCTATTATAATGTGTGGAAAATCATTTCTTTGGTTATCCGGACACTGTAGTAGCTCTGAACAAAATATCTGGTTATCTTCTTCCCCATCTTATGGAAAGCATAAAACATGAACATACTAATCATAATTAGTACTGATAGAAACTTGTTATGAAAATGCAAAGAATTGCTGGTGTATGCAGAAAGGAAGTGGTACTGTTATGAAAAGCAGTGGGTCTCAGTAGCTGCAGTAGAACATAGGAAAAGAAATGACAGTGCCATTTAAAAGTAAAAAACAGGAAGTGCATTTCAAGTTTCGGCCAAGAGATGCATAGATATAGTCATGTTTGTGGGTGTCACGAGCCCATGCTCGAACCGCACAAATATCCTTTTCCTTCTTAATCAAATAGAAGAAGACAAGTCAGAGTTCATGCTCGGGTCGGAGTTCAGACAAAAGATGCATGTCTTGTCACTGTCGAGCTATAGATAGCTGACAAAACAACCATCCGACAGTCAAAAGGAGCCGACAGTGCAAATAAAACTTCCCCAAATGCATATTACAAACAAATGTCTGAAAGAACCAAAGAAGAGACATCATTACTTGCTCAGCCATGGTGAGGCTTTCCACAATAAATAATACAGAGCAAGTAAAGACGTTATGACACCTACTTAAACAAAATGGGTATGAAACAGAAGAACTACATCAACACTATTGGCTAATTGCAGTTTAAACAACAAACAAAAGAAAGAAATCCAGAATCATCGCCAAGAGACAACACATCATTCAACAGTAATGATTCAATAACAAGGGAAAAGAGAAGTAACTTATCTCAAAGATAAAGCTCAAGAGGCAGGAAAGATTATTACCAGTGCCATAAAGATGTCAAAGCCCGAGCTTCAGATCACAGAGAAGACTCCAGTTCAACAACCTGAGCTCCATGTTCAAACACAAGCTCCAAAATCAAAGATAGAGTGAAGCGCCAGTTATCATGACCAAGACCTAAGTCATGCAACCCAGACTCCAGTTCTAATCGACAGAGAAGAGCCCAAATCAATAGAACCCGAGTCTAGATCAATAAAGTCTAGCTCCAGGTCAACAGCCCGAGCCTCACTGGAGCAAGCAAAACCCCAAAATCACCACCGCAATCACAATGTGCTCATCTCCATACAGTTAGGGTTTTCAGATCCTTCATTGTGTTTGTTAAAACAGTTGTTCGAATGGTTCTATTAGCAATGCATAAACTCAACTTGAGTTTCTTTTGGAGTCCGAAGGACACAACATTAAACCGCATTCAATGTGAGTTGCAGATAACTGTCAGTCTCGGGTTTTCAAATCCTCAAGTGGCGCCACAATGCATGCACCCAAGACCCGATGTGAATATGACACATTTTTATTATGTGTTAAAATTTGTGCAATGTAGGGTCGGGTTTTGGTATATGTTGTGTGCCTTAGTTTTTATGTGAAGACATATCATATGTCGATCTCATATGAGGCAAAGGGGATATAAGGTATTTATTTGTGGAGGCATAAAAGGATATGTTGTAAAATGTTTGGAGATATAAGAAGAGATGTAATGTGATATGTGAGCATGAGATATGGGGTAGTGTTAGGGTTTTTGTTTTGAAACCTAAGGTAAACAATGTAATATTTATTTAAAATATTATTCCTTGCAAGAGGATATTGTTTGAGATAGATTTTTTAGGACCTAGAGATCATGCCCCAATTATGCATCTCATTGAGGTAGGAATCAAGGCATACATTTTGCTTTTGATTTAGGGTTTTATTCTCGATTTTACAAGTGATTGTGGGGGAGCAGTCCATTTTCGGATTTGCTTGGAGCTGCCATTTTTGGGGTGTATATCTAGATTTCTTATCCATGGGTAGGGCTCAAAATTTTTGGAAAAAGTTGTTTTGTGGAGATATGAGTCCCTTTGCATTTTCTACACACATTTTGTAACCAGGGGTTCAATTTTGGTTCAGAATAGTGCAAAGTGAATGTCTTTGTTCCTTGACATTTTTTTTTTGCATCATGATATGTAACCACCACAGATTTTTGAAGAAATAAAGCAAGTGTTCAAATCATCCATGTTTTTCTGAGTTTTGGGATTCAATCCTATTCTTCCTTTCTGCATTCAGTGTGATGTGTTTTATAGCAGAGTTAGTGAATTGATCTAATTCCTTTTTCAGCTATTAAAATATAACCTATTTGCAGAGATTGTATGTCTGTTGGGATGTCATTATTTGAGGTGCAAACCCTAATAGTGAGACTTATGTCAGCCTGTATGTTGAACAATGAATGTCCCTTTCAAGTCTCAGTAATACATGTCATGTTGATCCCTGTTTGAAATTCTGATTAGTCTGAAATCAGTTTGGTGTATCACCACAATTTTAATTTATTCAGTTTTCAATCAATTTTCAAGTAATCCTTTTACCCTTTTCCCAACCAGAGAACTAGTTATAGGTGATAGACCAAATTCAATAGGAACTGGCCTAGAATCCGGAGATTCCTTCCTAATCAGTGGCACCCACAACTCAGGAAGGTTTCCAATGGTTTCATGAAGTGTTATTGTGTGCTAATGCCTAAGTTAGGGTGACATTTCACGTACTTAACAGTTTTTGGCATGCCTGGTGGTACTGCTCTCAAAGGAGCAAGTCATATTGCATTACATTTATTGATGATTTTGATCCATTGGATAGTTTTCATCCATGTCAAAACATGGAGTTGCACATGTTGCAGGACTTGACCATGCAGATTGCATGTATCAAGAGGCAACAAGAATCTGAGTTAAAACAAGAATTGAGGATCCAGCAAGAGGAACTTTCCCATCAAGCACATACACAACAACAAGAGAGGTTGGCTTATCAGGAGCAATGCCACATGAAGTATTTGGTGCAGCTGCACATAAGTCATGAATCAACTCTTCATAAAGAGCTGGAAGAACAGAGGAAACACTATGAAGAGGTGTTGGAAACACAAAAAAGGCATATGCAGACACAAGTAAAGGAGCAATTCGATGCTAGATGGAAGCAGTATGAAGAGGTTATTATGTGTAATGTCCTTGATTTTAGCAGGGTCATTGAATGGATGGTGCCAGATCATTATTGCGATCCTCGTGGTCTGGGGAGGTGTTTAGAGGGTCATTGGTGTGAAATTACTATTTATAGTAAGTCAATGGATAGTTTCGATGAGCTCAGATGAGTTAGAGGAGTTGAATGATGCTCTCAGTTTTCATTTCTGGCTTCCGGTTTGGGCTCCAAGAATCTTGGAGAGAGCCTCTATTTTTAGTAAGTCACCCTGTCAGGTTCGTTCATCATCTTTTATCATCAGAATCACTCTAGTGCAGACAGATTTCGATTCTGATGCTTCTTTAGTTGTTTTCGCAAGACGAGTGAATTATTATTATTATTTAATTAAATTTGCTAAGGTTGCCATTATTGTTGGTATTATATGTTGGGCACCTTAGTGTTATAGCTCGTCGGAACCAGGATGAAAAGTTTTAAATTTTGGGCACAAGAAATAGGGACCTTGCGTGTCATAATTTCATGATATTGATGAAAAGGTCATTTTTGGAGCCAAATGAGTTAATAAATTATATTGCTCAATATGTGCCTAAGTATAAAAGTGCTTCAAGTGAAACGTGTGTGAGAGAAGACACTTTTTAATTATAAAAGCAATAGGCAAGGCATTCATTCACTATCGATTGATTATATGATATTTTGTTTGTTTTCTCTGAGGAGAAGTTCTGATCTGTGCCTTTGCTGAAGTATAAGGGTCAAATTGGCTTCTGGAAGACTGATTCTTCTGAAGTTAGTCTCTTATTGGTTTCTGAAATATAACCAATCCTTCTATATTGTCTGCCTGTTACTAGAGGAAGAAGTAATTCTGAAATTGTTCATGCACACTGAGGGTGCAAATTTATTTGGGAGAGTGATTTATGTCTGCTGGAATGGCATCATCGAATTATTAATTCGATTGAAGGTAGTTAGCGTCTGGAAGAGAAGAGACATTGCAGATTTCGAATACAAGTGTTGTTGGCTGTGAATCAAATTTCATTATTGGTGGGCGATATACATTCTTCCCAGCTTGCAGATTTTGGCGATTAAGAAATTCAGACTGTCATGAGTTTGCTCTAGGACAACTTTATAAGTGGATGGAGACGACATTGCTGGTGGAAGCAAACAGCAGTCACATAGCAGTCAATGTGTAGGTATTGTGTACAATGTTCAGACTTTGTGGACCAAGGGAAACAACTCGCGGCTAGCATGTAGAGCCGTTAACATGACTATGCAGCCCGCGGCCAGCTCGCAAGGAGGTAGGTGAGTGGAGGCTTTACAATATGCCAAGGAAGCATTTCGATTCAAGTCCATTGCAAACAAAATGATATTTTTTCGATGTACTCAATCAGTAGTTGGTTTTAAGATTTTGCTAAGTCATTTGGTATTGGCATTATTTAATTTCAGAATTCTATTTTGCAAAATACAAAAAGTATATTCTGATTTGTCCAAGGGAGTTAGCATTGTTATTGAAGAAAGTGCATGTGAATTTGGAATTTAGCAAAAGACCAGACGTTTCAATAATAAATTTGCTGGAAATAATGATGTTCTTGGATTGAAAATTATATTTTAAAGTTGATTATATAAATAAGGAGATACGTTCTGGCAAAGTTTATTACTTGTGGTTGCAAAACCTATTAATTCATAGCAGAGCCAGTTTGGGCTCATTACAGTGGTATTAGAGCGGTTTCCTGCCACCTTGTGGTGTAGGAAATTTATTATTCATGCAGATCTGCTATTATATGTAAGAGTGATCAACACTCACATATTTTGCGCTATGGATAGATACAGGCGGCTTAGCTCCGAGAGCCGGCACAGCAGGGCAAGAAATAGTTATAAAATAAATACATTTATGGAGAGTATGGAGAAACTTAGGCTTCATCAGCAGAGGATGGCGGAAAGACTGTCGGATCCAGAGACAGTAGATAGGGCAGGAAGATATATGGTTTCTTCCTTCAGTAGGCCGACATCGAGATTGCAGGGTAGGAGGCTCGAGTTTTCCCCGACAGGTGTCTGATATCGAGATGTACCAGTATGTATGGCACCTACTCATGGATCTGATGATAGGCACTCCACACATATACATGTGGATGTGTCAGTACCAGTGGTAGACTGCAGTACTGAGCTTTAGCAGGTGGAGGCTTCCCGAGTCGTTGCTGCAGTTGGTGCAGAGATAGTTGATACTGTAGTTGCCTCTGATGGTCCAGATTCTCTCGAGGAGGGAATTGTTATTGGAGATTTATATGTCAGCTATCGTAGTGTAGCTCCGGAGCGAGAGGCAACACCCCTCTCAGGTGGGATAGGCGAGAGCATGGAGCTACCTTGTTGTGGTATTGATGATCAAGGTGTTATAGCTGAGTCAACAGATGTCAGCTCATTTTCGAGAGTGATTGAGTCACATCCTGACATTGATTCATATGTATAGAGTCAGGAGATAGCAGTTGAGCATCTGTTAGGGGATGTAGATGCAATGAGTGTGGACACTTCTGATGATATAGGCTGCATGGGGTATGACATTCCTTATCATATATTGGGTGATGACTCTGAGGTGCTTTTGGATGGGTCCCAGGATCAGGACTCACAGGGACTCTCTGTTATTGGCGATACTACTAGGGGTTTTGCTTCTTTTGAGGTGTTAGTTGAGGTACTGATGAGTTGTATCGCAGTTGCAGATGTGTGCGAGGACAGTAGCACGCATGGGGCGAGCAGTTTTGATTCAGTCTCCTATCACAGTGCAGTTAATGGGACAGAGAGCTTGCATAGGAGGCAGGGCTTACAGAGGCATCATGTGTCTAGTCAGCTGAAGGTGAATGACAGAGACATCTCTTCAGTTGTTGAGCATTTGATGCGATTCGTCAGATGTTAGCCGCATCTGGTTGGGGTGCTGCTATGTCAGATGAGCACGACAATAGTAGCCTTTCCCTAGCAGAGGTTTATACGCTTCGAGAGGCTGTCAGGGTCTTGAAGCATAATTATACACAGTTAGTTGTTGACAGGGATTACCTTCTGGAGTGGGGCAGTACCTGTTATGAGACATTGTTAGGGAAAGAGGAGGTGGTTGAGCTTACCCAGGAGCTTGAGGTGATTGTGGACTCACTGCAGCGTACCCAGTTGGCTTTCCAGGAGTCACAGTCACAATTGGAGGAGGTGACCGTAGAGTTGGAGCATGTTCGGTCCACACCAACCCTAGACCCAGTTCAGTTGCACATTGATGTGGATGGTGGTGAGTTTGCTTCTACGGTTGGAGATGTGGGATGTGATGATGTGGCCGACACATCTGTCCGAGATATGGGTGCAGTGGGTACAAAGGAGGTGAGGGCATCAGTGGGGACGAGCTCTCATGGTGATTTGTTTCCTGCTGTTGGAAGCGAATCTATTACCACATTTCATACAGCTGGTGGCAGTAGACAGTTAACAGTGCCACATTTGCAGGAGGATCAGCTGAGGGTTGC
>MU227436.1:1004487-1033659 GCA_018584345.1 Thuja plicata | reverse complement strand
CCATCCATTGTGGGATGGGTTAGTACCATCTTTTGCAGATGGGATCAGCAGTTGCAAGTTATATCACTTGCAGTATCTTCATGCCCATGTCGGTTTTGCCGAGATTGGATTTGGTGGTAGTGACTCAGGTACCTACACTTGTTATCATATCCACAGTGTGGTCGGGTGTGAGTGTCAGTTAGACAGGGACACGAGGATTGACAGAGTTAGTGATTCAGTTGGGTTGAGTTCTGCTAAGTTGTTTCCTTCATCCACACCTACAGCTAGTCTTCAAATGATTCTATCAGTGATGTCAGTTATCTGGGTGTTGGTGATACAGGGGCCAGTTGTGCGCGATAGTGATATTACACAGTTTCATCCGTGGGATCCAGGTGGATCGTGATGTTTCTTGTTCTTGTGATTGCTTGGGGACAAGCAATCTTGGGGAGGGAGGATTGTAATGTCCCCGATTTTAGCAGGGTCATTGAATGGATGGTGCCAGATCATTATCGCGATCCTCGTGGTCTGGCGAGGTGTTTAGAGGGTCATTGGTGTGAACTTACTATTTATAGTAAGTCAATGGATAGTTTCGATGAGCTCAGATGAGTTAGAGGAGTTGAATGATGCTCTCAGTTTTCATTCTTGGCTTCCGGTTTGGTCTCCAAGAATCTTGGAGAGAGTGTCTATTTTTAGTAAGTCACCCCGTCAGGTTCGTTCATCATCTTTTATCATTAGGATCACTCCAGTGCAGACAAATTTCGATTTTGATGCTTCTTCAGTTGTTTTCGCAAGACAGGTGAATTATTATTATTATTTAATTAAATTTGCTAAGGTTGCCATTATTGTTGGTATTATATGTTGGGCATCTTAGTGTTATAGCTCGTCGGAGCCGGGATGAAAAGTTTTAAATTTTGGGCACAAGAAACAGGGACCTTGCTTGTCATAATTTCATGATATTGATGAAAAGGTCATTTTTAATGAGTTAATAAATTATATTACTCAATATGTGCAATTATATTACTCAATATGTGCCTAAGTATAAAAGTGCTTCAAGTGAAAAGTGTGTTAGAGAAGATACTTTTTAATTATAAAAGCAATAGGCAAGGCATTCATTCACTATCGATTGATTATATGATATTTTGTTTGTTTTCTTTGAGGAGAACTTCTGATCTGTGCCCTTGCTGAAGTATAAGGGTCAGATTGGCTTCTGGAAGATTGATTCTTCTTAAGTTAATCTTTATTGGTTGCTGAAGTATAACCAATCCTTCTTCTTCCATACTGTCTGCCTGTTACTAGAGGAAGAAGTAATTCTGAAATTGTTCATGCACACTGAGGGTGCGAATTTATTTTGGAGAGTGATTCATGTATGCTGGAATGGCATCATCGAATTATTAATTCGATTGAAGGTAGTTAGCATTTGGAAGAGAAGAGACATTGCAGATTTCGAATACAAGTGTTGTTGGCTGTGAATCAAATTTCATTATTGGTGGGTGATATACATTTTTCCCAGCTTGTAGATTTTGGCGAATAAGAAATTTAGACTGTCGTGAGTTTGCTCTAGGGCAGCTTTGTAAGTGGATGGAGACGGCATTGCTGGTGGAAGCAAACCATAGTCACATATTAGTCAATGTGTAGGTGCTGCGTACAATGTTCAAACTTTGTGGACCAAGGGAAACAACTCGCGGCTAGCATGTAGAGCCGTTAACATGACTGTGCAGCCCGCGGCCAGCTAGTAAAGAGGAAGGTTAGTGGAGGCATTACAATATGCCAAGGAAGCATTTCGATTCAAGTCCAATGCAAACGAAATGATAATTTTTGGATGTAGTCAATCAGTAGTTGGTTTTAAGATTTTGCTAAGTCATTTGGTATTGGCATTATTTAATTTCAGAATTCTATTTTGCAAAATACAAAAAGTATATTCTGATTTGTCTAAGGGAGTTAGCATTGTTATTGAAGAAAGTGCATGTGAATTTGGAATTTAGCAAAAGACCAAACGTTTCAATAATAAATATGCTGGAAATAATGATGTTCTTGGATTGAAAATTATATTTTAAAATTGATTATATAAATAAGGAGATATGTTCTGGCAAAGTTTATTACTTGTGGTTGCAAAACCTATTAATTCATAGCAGAGCCAGGTTGGGCTCATTACATTATAGGGCAGCAACGAAGTCAAGCAGCCCTTGCAAACAAACTAGCAACACTGAAGAAAGTTTGTGAAAAAGTGTTGATAAAGGTTAGTGCTGCTACAACTGCAATAGAAGAAGATTTCCAAAGAAAACTAGCAGCTCATGAGGATTTTCATGATAAAGAGCTACAAGAGCATAAAGAGACAATACGACTCTTGATTTCCACAGCTATGAAATACAAGGAAGCTCATTAGATGCAACTTAGAGATCCTCTTTGCAATGAACAAGATGAAGAAAGTGCTGAACAAGAGATGGAGAAATGTTTTTCTGAAGAACTTCCCATAGATGATGATGAATACACCATGCCTCAACTAGCATCTTCATCAAGTCCCGGTAAGCAGATTGGAGCATATGAGCATGAGCAAGTTTTATGTCTTCAAGAGCAAGGAGACGAAGTGATTTGTCAGGCTGAATTAGTGCAAGAAGGTAATTTGGATGAAGAGGAGGACTTATTTTGGGATGATCTTGAAGAGTTTTGTTTGAGCCTTGATGATAATCCAGTCTTAGTTTTACCTCAACTCATTCCATCTAAGGAGCTCAGATTAGTTCATATACATCAGAAGGAGTGTGTTAAGGAAACAGAGCACCAAAAACAAATCCCCAAGTTTGCTCTATCTAGAGGCTGCCCCATCAGACACCTAGCAAGGCTAAATGAGACCAAGGAAATGCCAACTCTGGCACCTAAACTTGAAGGTGTAGATGAAGAGGAGGAGATGCAATGCGCTGATCATATTCAAATCAACAAACATTTTGACCATATTTTTGAAGTAAGTGAACTTGCTTTTGTTCTTCTGAAAGCATTGCACCAATTGGTCAAGTGTATCTCATTTTTCCATACAATTGCTTATGGATATGATTTTCATTGTGCATTGAGGAAAGACGACTATTTTTCAGAACCATTAAATGGTTTTGTTTAGCAAGTTTTGTTGCTGGTTAAGCTAGGGTAGGTTAGTTTTTCAGTTTTCCCTAAGTGTTGTCAAGCACTGTTAGGTTAGTTTTAGTTTTAGCTTTCCCGGTTTTCAATAAGTTTTCAAGGTTCAAGGTCTGTTTGAGTTGCAAAGGAAGAGTTTCATTGAATTAAGGGTGGCTATCAGCAGTCGAAAATGAGGGAAAGTCATGCTTTAAAGTTTTCAATATCAGCAAACACAAGAAAATCCTTGCTTAATGATCAGGAATACATCTATAATTTGTGATAATGAAGTTCTTCGCTTCAGTATCACAAATCATAAACATACACACAATCACTGAGAAAGTGTTATCCTGTATCCACAGTCTATGTTTAAGGTTTCAATCAGGTGATTAACAGACTCAATGCCCAATGGACTGTTTTAGGCTACTAGTCCCAATGTCTAGCAGGTAGACATACAAATAACAGATTTTACAGCAAAAGATTGCATAAAGGTACATTCTCTAATACTAGTATTCAACTCAATGTAGATGGAGATACATTTTCATTGCATTCATATCATCAGATATTGTACTCTAAGTATTGATCAATTTTCATTTACAACTCATACATGATCATTACAATTGTGCATTCAAACTGAATGTAAGAAAGGATGCTATCTTCATTATACATTTTTACATTGAAAACTTAGAGAAAAACATATCCAAGATAGAAGGCATGATAGATATATGAGAATGGGAGTCCATGCATTGCCTCTTTAGGTCTGTTGTCTGCATCTTCTTAAGTCTTCATCTTCTCAACATCCCTCTCATGTGTCCTGCATCTTGAGTCTTCATTAGGTCCTGTGTCCTGCATCATGGAATTGGAGGGGTTAGATCCAAGTTGGATCTAAGCAATGCATGAAACCTTGAATGTCACATAACAATCATACTCTCAATATTGCACATTTGCCAATAACATGAATGCAAGGGAAAAATATGCATTTACACAAACTGAATAACAGTATCCAAGGGACATATATCTTTATAAAACCTTTTTACTATATTTAAAGATGCCATGGAGAAGAGGATAAGAATTAGCTACATCATCCTGAGCTACTATAATGTGTGAAAAATCATTTCTTTGCTTATCCAGACACTAGTAGCTCAGAACAACATATCTGGTTGTTATCTTCTTTCCCATCAAATGGAAAGCAGAAAACATGAATAATCATAATTAGTACTGATAGAAACTTGTTATGCAAATGCAAAGAATTGCTGGTGTATGTAGAAAGGAAGTGGTACTGTTATGAAAAGCAGTGGGTCTAAGTAGTTGCCAGTAGAACAGAGGAAAATAAATGACAGTGCCATTTAAAAGTAAAAAACAGAAAGTGCATTTCAAGTTTCGGCCAAGAGATGCATAGATACAGTCATGTTTGTGGGTGTCACGAGCCCGTGCTCGAACCCCACAAATATCCTTTTCCTTCTTAATCAAATACAAGAAGGCAAGTCAAAGTTCATGCTCGGGTCGGAGTTCAAACAAAAGATGCATGTCTTGCCACTATTGAGCTACAGGTAGTCGACAAAACAACCATTCGACAGTCAAAAGGAGCTGATAGTGCAAATAAAACTTCCCCAAATGCATATTACAAACAAATGTCTGAAAGAACCAAAGAAGAGACATCATTACTTGCACAGCCATGGTGCGGCTTTCCACAATAAATAACTGATAGAGCAAGTAAAGACGTTATGACACCTACTTAAACAAAATGGGTGTGAAACAAAAGAACTCCATCAACACTATCGGCTAACTGCAGTTTAAACAACAGACAAAAGAAAGAAATCCAGAATCATCGCCAAGAGACAACACAACATTCAACAGTAATTATTCAATATCAAGGGAAAAGAGAAGTAACTTATCTCAAAGTTAAAGCTCGAGAGGCAAGAAAGATTAACACCAGTGCCATAAAGATGTCAAAGCCCGAGCTTCAAATCACAGAGAAGACTCCAGTTCAACAGCCCGAGCACCATGTTCAAACACAAGCTCCAGAATCAAAGATAGATTGAAGCGCCAGTTATCATGACCAAGACCCAAGTCATGCAACCTAGACTCCTGTTCTAATCGACAGAGAAGAGCCCAAATCAACAGAACCCAAGTCCAGATCAATAAAGTCTAGCTCTAGTTCAACAACCCGAGCCTCAGTGGAGCAAGCAAAACCCCAAAATCACCACCACAATCACAGCGTGCTCATCTCCATACAGTTAGGGTTTTTAGATCCTTCATTGTGTTTTTAAAACAGCTGTTCGAATGGTTCCATTACCAATGCATAAACTCAACTTGAGTTTCTTTTGGAGTCCGAAGGACACAACATTAAACCACATTCAATGTGAGTTGCAGATAACTGTCAGTCTCAGGTTTCCAAATCCTCAAGTGGCGCCACAATGCATGCACCCAGGACCCGATGTGAATGACACATTTTCATTGTGTTAAAATTTATGCAATGTAGGGTCGGGTTTTGGCATTTGTTGTGTGCCTTAGTTTTTATGTGAAGATATATTATATGTCGATCTGATATGAGGCAAAGGGGATATAAGTTATTTATTTGTGGAGGCATGAAAGGATATGTTGTAAAATGTTTGGAGATATAAGAAGAGATGTAATTTGATATGTGAGCATGATATATGGGGTAGTGTTAGGGTTTTTGTTTTGAGCCCTAAGGTAAACAATGTAATATTTATTTAAAACATTATTCCTTGCAAGAGGATATTGTTTGAGATAGATTTTTTAGGACTTAGAGGTCATGCCCCAGTTATGCATCTCATTGAGGCAGGAATCAAGGCATACATTTTGCCTGTGATTTAGGGTTTTATTCTCGATTTTAGGAGTGATTGTGGGGGAGTAGTCCATTTTCGGATTTGCTTGGAGCTGCCATTTTTGGGGTATATATCTGGATTTCTTATCCATGGGTAGGTTTCAAAATTTTAGGAAAACGTTGTTTTTTGGACATATGAGTCCCTTTGCATTTTCTGCACACATTTTGTAACCAGGGGTTTAGTTTTGGTGCAGAATATTGTAAAGTGAATTTCTTTGTTCCTTGACATTTTTTTTTTGTATCAAGATATGTAACGACCACAGATTTTTGAAGAAATAAAGCAAGTTTTCAAATCATCCATGTTTTTCTGAGTTTTGGGATTCAATCCTATTCTTCTTTTCTGCATTCAGTGTGATGTGTTTTATAGCAGAGTTAGTGAATTGATTTAATTCCTTTTTCAGCTATTAAAATATAACCTATTTGCAGAGATTTTATGTCTGTTGGCAGGTCATTATTTGAGGTGCAAACCCTAATAGTGAGATACTTATGTCAGCCTGTACGTTGAACAGTGAATGTCCCTTTCAAGTCTCAGTAATACATGTCATGTTGATCCCTGTTTGAAATTCTGATTAGTCTGAAATCAGTTTGGCGTATCACCCCAATTTTAATTTATTCAGTTTTCAATCAATTCTCAAGTTATCCTTTTACCCTTTTCCCAACCAGAGAACTAGTTATAGGTGATATACCAAATTGAATTGGAACCGACCTAGAATCCGGAGATTCCTTCCTAATCAGTTGCACCCACAACTCAGGAAAGTTTCCATTGTTTCCATGAAGTGTTATTGTGCCCTAATGCCTGAGTTAGGGTGACATTTCACGTACTTAACAGTATCATACTATCAAGTGATTTAATTCTGTATATTTCTTGCATTTTTTTTGTGTATATATATATATAGATATATATATATATATATATATATATATATATATATATATATATAAACGCATCTAAAACCCCCCCAAAACAATTTCACGCATCGTGTACCCGATTCTTGTACCCGCATCTGCATCTGCACCCGAATCGGTAACTTAGATTTGAATGAATCACTAATTTATTTGATTGAAATTGCTTATGTTACAGCTGTCTCATGCCAAGAAACCCTTGGAAATCATAATTTTGGTGGCTGGTAAGAGGCTGTTGGAGCTAGAAAATTGTGATCGTGCCTCCTATCTAAATTTGGTGCTCAAGATCTGCTGGAAAGGTTGACGCACGATTTCAAAGGCAAGAAAATGTATGGCAATAGTTGGTATGGGTAAAATATTTTAATATGGTCTAGATTTTGTAGTTTGCAGTACTAGTTTATGTCCATTTGCCCGTGACAACAAGATAGGTAGCTAGGAATGATTGGTGCAGCAAAAAATAATGATGGTGCACCCTCATATTGACTAAAAATATGCAGATATAACACTTGTGATGTGTACTCGCCACCCAAAATGCTACAGATCTCGCAAAAATGATGTCTTATGCTCAAAGTGATGGTGATCAGCTTCAAAACAATTGCAAATGTGTGTAAACCCTGAAATTAGCGATATGGCACTGGAGATTGTAGTACGTAATAAAGGCATTTTGTGTTTAGACTTAGTTATGGTTTGTTGGGAGGGTAGTTAGTAGCTAGGAGATGCGTCTGTTGGTTTTCCTAACCAACCGACTATTATATGAAGTACTTCGGTTTTGTTGTGGAGTTGTTGGTTTTTGTTAATAAAAATAGAAATAAACATTTCCTCGCGAATCTTGGTGTTCTGGTATGGTACCCTGTGCATTTCATTGGTATTGGTAATTAGTTGTTTATGGGTAATTGTATTGATGGTATCTTTGAATGCTTGTTGTATTGTCCTGTATATCTTGCATCATTAACCATTCTACATTTTGGTGCCACTGCCTAAGTTCGGACCTGGAGGTCATAGTAAAGAGGAGGGAATACCAAGGAAAGATCAAGACACGATGGGGGTAGCCTGGATAGTGCTGATATGTGGAAAGGGAAGCCGAGAGCGGTTCCACATTACCACGGTACAGACTAATTTCAGTACCACCAGTGTGTAGGATCTATCTTGCGGAGTTCCTCGACTCCTAGCTAGACATTTGGTCCACTTGTAAATTCATGCCCCTGCTTCCAAACAAATATCCTAAACGCAGGCCTGGAGAAGAAACTGAAGAAGTCGAAGTGCGGATTCTTGGCCAACAACAACAAGAAGCCAGACGTCGCCGCTTGTGAGAGTTGGGGAACCAATCTCTAAGCGAAAGACAACTTGAGGAAAGCTTGATCCAATACACCATAGAAGGAATAGCCAACGTGGCCATTTCAGAAACATTGAAGGGAGGAGAGAATCTTGAAACAGCTGCCCGTAGAATGTACCGAGAGACGCCCCTTTCCACCCAGACACAGGAGTCACAAGGAGAAGGAGAGAGCACTAGTTCTGGAGGAAGCATTTGGGCAGGAGGAAGTGTTCCACCAGGAGGGAGCGTCCCGGCAGGAGGAAGTGTTCCCGCAGGAGGAAGTGTCCCGGCAGGAAGGAGCATCCTGGCAGGAGGGAGCGTCCCAGCAAGAGGGAGCGTCCCGGTAGGAGGAAGTGTCCCGGCAGGAGGGAGAAGAATAGCAGTAGTCAAGCAGAAATTTTTGAGATTTACTGGACAAGGGTCCGATGACCCAGCCCAACACTGTAAAACGTGTATCACCATATGGCAGGCCAATGGAGAAAATAATATAGATGAATGGTTAAAAGCCTTCCCTGCCACACTAAGAGGGATCGCTATTGATTGGTACACAAATTTGGAGGCTGTTCGGAAAACCACATGGAAGGACCTCCGTACTGCCTTCGAGGAGGAATTCAGACTCCTATGGGATGACGATGAGATAGTTACAGAAATCTACAATACCAAACAAGGCAAAAATGAGTCAGTTAGGGGTTATACCATGAGATTAAAGGAGTTGATAGGGAAATTGGATAACAAACCTGCTGACGAATTGAAAAAAAGATGGTTCATTGAAGGGTTAACCCCATCCCTAAAGCGGAAAATGAGGATAGTACCACCATCATCCTTTGGAGAGGCATGCACCCGAGCAATGGACATCGAAAGTGAAAACAAAACCTCCAAAGCTAAGAAGCATGGAAGCGGAAGTGAGAGCTCAGAAGATAGTGGGGATGAGTCCAAAACCATCCAGGCCTTGAGAAAAGACATGGTGCGGTTGATGAAGGAAGTTACTGGAAGTAAGGAGGAAAAAAGAGAGGGGAGGGAACTTTGGTGTACAGATTGCGAGGAGGGACATACTAAAGGAACGTGCCCGCACAAAGCTTTTCGTGATATCTATCAAGTGCTGGGCCACACAATCAAAGACTGCCCCTACAATCTTAAGGCATGGAGTGCTCAAGTATTTTTTACCAAAGGAGAACAATCCACACCACCGGCAACCCCTCCACGGAACACAAACACAGAAGCCTCACCTGGAGGGTACCGAAACAATAGACGGGGGAGCAACAACAACAACAACAACAATAACAGTAATAACAACACACCTTGGAGGGCAATCTAGTACTACTCTAAAGGAAGGCCCATGATGCAATGTAGGCGATGTAGTGAGTGGGGACATTTTGCGCGAGACTGTCAGAGCGGAGGAGGACAGAATGAAGGGATGTTATGTAAATGGTGTGGACCAGGTAATCATGAGGATGCCAATTGCCCAAGACAAAAGGGGGTGAATAGGCTTGACATTGTAGAATCAGAGAACGAAGTATTTTCCATCACGAGAATGTAGTCAAGACAACTGGCATACCCCGACATAGCTACAGAAAAGGAAAGGTTCCAAGAAGCAAGGAATGACATCAGAAATAACATGCCAGAGGGAGGAAGAGGAAGCGCCACTAAGTCCCCAAATAACCGGCCAGTACCTAGCATCATGAAACAAGTACTGGAAACCACTATTCCTGTGAAAATTATGGACCTCTTAGACACATTACCTCAGCTAAGAGTAGCAATATCACAAGGAACAAGAAGCGAAGAAGAAACCCAAAAGGGGGAGGAAAAAGAAGAAGAGCGAGGAGAAAAGACCACCGATACTCTATTCACTATAGGGATAGGGAGGACACCTGCGGTAGTGGAAATGGAGATAATGGGATGCAAACTATCTAATACTATTATAGACAAAGGGTCTGGGGTGAATGTCCTACCGAAAGAAACTTGGAAAGCCCTAGGGAGACCCACCCTCTGGCCACCAACATTCCAATTAGTGGGCGCAGATTAGCATGGTATCAAACCAATAGGAACCCTAATGGGGCAAAAGGTAATGATTGGTACACAACATTTCCTCCTCGATTTTGTGGTAATTACTTTGGAAAAGAAAGGGTACGATGCATTATTAGAGAGAGATTGGCTAGGGGCAACAAAGGCTACCCATAATTGGAAAAGGAATACCCTATCCATAGAGGTAGATGGGAGGAAGTACACAATAGACCTGAGGAATCAGTGCGTGAGTCAGGATTTGGCATCCGACTCGGAGGGGGAGGACAACGAAGGAGTGGAGCCAGACGAAGGAGTGCTCCGGTTAGGGGAATGTTCAGAGGACGAAACGAGTTCCCTCAACGGCTTGTTTCACTGGCAGATGGGAGACTATGAGGTATTCCAGCCAGAGTGCAATATGTTGCAAATCCAAGAAGCAGAGTCAGAGGAAAGTTACCCGGAGGGGCATAAGGAATACAAGGAGGGGACCACAACCATCAATAACCAACCAACACATATTTGATGGAAAGATAGAGTACAAGGAGGCCAAACTGCAGATAATAAACCTGGGCAAGAAGGATGAACCCAAGGAAATCTTCATAGGGGACGATTGGGACCCAGTGTTGAAAGGTGCAGCATTCAAAATCTTCCTTGAATACAAGGATGTATTCGCATGGACATATAAAGACTTAAAAGGAGTACCACCAGAGCTGTGTGTCCATCGGATACCATTGATACCAGGAGCAAGACCTGTATGTAGGCGACTGTACCGCATGAACAAGAACTATGCTGCCAAGGTCCAGGAGGAAATCACGAAAATGCTCGAGGCAGGAATCATATTCAAGGTATAGACTAGTGATTGGGTGTCTCCTATAGTCATATCATTGAAGGGTGGGATCCAAATCCGAATATTTGTGGACTTCAGGTGTTTGAATACCGTAACTATAAAAGACCCCTTCCCTATTCCCTTCACAGATAGTATCCTAGAAGAGGTAGCCGGCCATGAAATATACTCCTTCATGGATGGGTTTTCAGGCTATAACAAGATCAGTATTGTTGAGGAGGATAAGCTAAAAACCACCTTTGTCGTGGAAGATGGGGTGTATGCTTGCAATAGAATGCCTTTCGGATTGTGCAATGCACCGGCCACCTTCCAAAGAATCATATTGCATATCTTTAATGGCATGTCAGTGGGGAACTTCAGAGCTTTTCTAGATGATTGGTCAGTATATAGTGAAAAAGAGCACCACCTCAAGATCATTGGTGAATGCCTGGAGTGTTGCAGAAGGGCTAGACTAGCCTTGAATCCGAAAAAATGCAGATTCATGATTCCACAAGGTAGACTTCTATGCCGTATAGTATGCAAGGAGGGGTTGAAACCAGACCCAGACAAGATCAGGGTGATTGTGGAGATGGAAGCCCCATCAGATGTTA
Organism: Thuja plicata; assembly: GCA_018584345.1. NCBI lineage: Eukaryota > Viridiplantae > Streptophyta > Pinopsida > Cupressales > Cupressaceae > Thuja > Thuja plicata. The sequence goes on along the minus strand of MU227436.1, from coordinate 1,022,086 downwards.
CTGCGGTAAAATGCTTCTTCGGACATGTGGGGTACTACAAAAGATTTATAAAAGGATTCGTGGGAGTATATCTATCCTTAGAAAAACTTACCAGGAAAGGAGAGCGGTTATGTTGGGAAAAGGAACAGGAGGAGGCCTTCCAAGAACTAAAGAAGAGATTAGTAGGTGTCCCAATTCTGGTATCCCCGGATTGGGATAAGGACTTTTACGTCCATGTGGACGCTTTGAATTACGCAATAGGAGCCACCTTGGCACAAATGGGGAAGGAAGGACTAAACCATCCAGTGTACTTCGCGAGCAGGGTACTCTCAAAAGCGGAGTGAAATTATAGTACCACGGAAAGAGAAGCACTGGGTATGGTTTATGCAGTTCAAAAATTTAGATATTACCTATTAGCTACTCCTTTTAAATTTTTTGTTGATCATCAAGCACTCATGTACCTCGTAAATAAGCCGATAATTCAAGGGAGAGTAAGAAGATGGTTAATTCTTCTGCAAGAATTTACTTTTAAAATTATAGTCCGGCTTGGGAAAAGTCATGTAATAGCAGATCAATTATCAAGGATCAAGTCGGGGGAAGCCCTTGGAAGTGGAGTAAATGAGGATTTCCCAGATGCCCACCTCTTCCAAATTGCTATACTATCTCAATGGTACGAAGGGATAGGACAATACCTCTCAACAGCCACATTTCCAAGAGAAATGCCAGCAGCAGAAAGGAGGAAGATTGCACTCAAGAGCCAAACATTTCAGTTAATAGAGGGATTGCTATACAAAATGGGACCAGATGGTATCCTAAGGAGATGTGTAATGGAAGAAGAAATCCCCGGAGTCCTCAGAGAATCACATGAAGGGTTGGCCGGAGGCCACATGGGGCCTGATGCAATAGCCTGAAAAGTACTATTGGCAGGACTTTGGTGGCCCACAGTACATACAGATGCCCGGGGAATGGGTCTTGAGCTGTGATACGTGCCAAAGGGCAGGGAAACCCCTAAAAAGAGACTTCATGCCGTTGTTCCCGTCCCAACCACAAGAATTGTTTGAGCGATGGGGGTTGGACTTTGTAGGGCCCCTCCTTGTTAGCAATAATCACAGGTGGAGATACATAGTGGTAGCAACTAAATACCTCACAAAATGGGCAGAGGTACGAGCACTTCCCGACAACACAACTCTCAGTACGACAAAATTTCTCTATGAACAAATAATAGCAAGATTTGGCATACTGCGACAGCTTACGAGCGACAAGGGGGTGCATTTTGTCAATCAAACAATTAGAACAATGACAAATGAGTACAAAATTTTTCACTCATTTTCCACTCTGTACTATCCAAGGGCGAATGGCCAAGCAGAGGCCACAAACAAAATATTGGTATCAATCCTATACAAGACTTGTGGAGTAGAAAAGGGAGATTGGGGGGAAAGATGTAATGTCCCCTTTCTAGAGTAAGATTTAATAATAAACGATAATAAATAAATTATAATATAGTTATTATTATATTATTAATATAATTAATAAAAGAATATAGTATTATCTTAATGAATGAATATATTAATAATGTAATATAATATATTATTAATATTCAAAAGATAATAAAAGAATAACATTAAATAAATAAATAATAATGCTTAATAATTTTGATTCATATATTATATTAATAAATAAACAATAATAAATAATAATTAATTGAATTAAAATATAATGTATATTATTTAAATTATCAATAATATATATGATATGCATATTACAAAGAATGACTTAGGGAAGTAGCGACTGTCTAAATGGTCGCTACACCCATACCCCGCGGCTAGATTTGGGAAGGGAAAAAAGGATATTTATCCTACATACGCTCAGCTAGCAATGGGGGTAGGCTGATAGCGATAGAGGAGCAGGGGATAGGCATCGAACAAGACATGGTATAATTTTGAATCAACTCCACTGGACCAGATACGTCCAATCTAGAGATCGCCGACTTCTTTGAAAATGAAAACCTGGGGGCATCAAATACACATCGATATAATTGGGGAGTATGAGAAGAGGGTTATGGGTTACACATTGATAATTGTGGGAGACGAATTCAAGGGCCTCAAAGCTTGCAATAAGAAGATGCCTCAGCGATATGGAATAAAATTAGAGATGGAGCAAAGAAGGATATGAACAACATAGTCCTTAAAATTACATCCAACCTTAATATCATTTTCGATATACTCCAAAATGAGAATTGGCGTGTAAAAAGAAAAGGAGTGGTAAAAAAAAAACATATATCATTGCGCAGAGATAATATTAGAGGCTCAGTGGCAAACTCAGTCCCTGTTTTTGCATGCACATAGTCAGCAATTAATACCCAGTCAATACTTAACAATCCTAGTCAGCAAAGGATATATTTACTCACTGGAAGTGATAGAATTATATACAACAGATTTGAGCGTTAAACATACAAATCATCAGCCCGAACTAGGAGGAGAAGATTTGACAAAGATATAATCAGAAAAGAACGGTTAACATTCTTAGTCAGCAATCCCAAGGAATAATGTCGAACAACATGAAGTCCATACCAGTATACTTTAATTAGTCAACTTCCAAACAATGCATAAGAAACTATGATATCGATCTTTGTTATTTAATCACTTGGATAAGGCACTCCCAAGGAAATAGAAAGGGATCAGGGAATGTTATTGGTGTTGATGGAACAGAAGAATGAGGAATGGAAAATGAGGCGATATATATATATATATATATATATTAAATAGAATTAATATTCTCATAAAATGGAATAGAAGTTTAGGGGTAGAAGATAATCTATAAACCTATACTGATTACATCGATCGGAATCAGGAAAGATGAGATATTGTACAACATTTTTTTAACGATCATATTGAAGAGTTGGAAATAAGGAATAAATAATGTTTTCAACAAAGGAGAGATCATAAGTTATCTTATTTAGCGGCTGGAAACATTGCCACTTCATAGTAAGGAAGATTATAGAGACTAAGTAAATTGTCATTTCCAAACACAATCCAAACCCTGATTGGGAATTTTAGGACAATTTAAGTGCAGTCCCAAAAGGGGACATTACAAAAGACTACCAGCAGTACTGTGGGCATACAGGATGACTTACAAAGCCACCACTGGGTACACAACCTTTCACTTAATGTACGGGCAAGAGGCTGTGATGCCTATGGAATATGGAGTACCTAGCCTGAGAATAGCAGTTGAGCACAGATTAGGAGATACTGAAAGTCTAAAGGAAAGACTCAATACTTTAATAAAATTGGATGAAAGGAGGACTCTCGCCCAATGTGCCACCCATGTGGCACAAGAACGACGGAAATTCTGGCATGACAAACACTTGAAAAAAATGAATTTTAAACCGGGCCAATTGGTACTCAAGTACAACGGAAAAAATGAAATGAAGCCAGGCAAGTTCAAAATAGGCTGGTTGGGACCCTACAGAGTGATGGAGGTACGGGATAATGGAGCTATAAAATTATCCACATTAGATAATAATCCCTTAAAAGACTTAGCAAATAGATCCAAACTAAGGCTTTATAATCAGAGAATGGAGATACATCCCATATGTCACTTGGACATAATTGAAGAAAGAATAGAAAAAGCAAAGGGACAGGTTGAGTGGGAAATAAGGAAACAACACCCTAACACCCACGAGTCTTATAAAAGGCTTGGCGTTCTCACTAGAATACAAACTCAGAGCAAAGAAGCAAGACAGTGAGAACAGGAGATCAACACGTTGTACGGATGACAGAAGGAGGGAAGTCAGTGGCACAAAGAGGCTGTACACAACAAGTTGGGGCTAGGTCGTACGAGTCAGATCATACAGAAAGAAAGGTATCAAACTAAGCCATACAAGCCAGGTGAAGCCTAGAAGGCCGTAAGAACCAGGTGAAATACACGAGGCCGTACATCGTACGGACCAAGACAATAAGAATTTTAGGCCGTACGGATCAGTTGAGACTGTACGCCGTACGAATGTCAAGGAGCAGAGACCGTACGGGCTTGTTCGTACTCAACAGTCCATACACTGTACGGACGAAGTCCATCAGACAAAGAGGCCGTACGGGTCAGTGGAGATCGTACGCCGTATGGACGTCAAGGAGAGTTGGTACGGATGTGGCTGTACTCATCAGGCCATATGGATCAACAGAGGAAAATACTGGACGGGAGGTTTGTAAGCTGTACGCTATACGCCAAGCAGCCGTACACAAGGAGTCCACATAAGGTGACCGTACAGGAAGAATATATTGGAGGCGAGTACGGACAGTGTGAGTTTTATTTTCCAGTGACTGCCAAGAAAGGAGACGACATACAAAATCGTTGGAGAAAAATAGTTATTAAGGGCAGGAGGCAATTAGCCAAAGGACATAAGATGGTAAAGATAAGCGTTGGAAACCCCAACAAAGGAAAAATCATTGATTCAAAACAAAAGAACCAGGTCTTGCAGGTGAAAAAGGGAAAGATGATGACAGGGAAGAAGGATAAGGGAACCATGATAGAACGGATTACGACTGCCAATATCAGCTTTGAGAGTGTCATAGGAAGTGGATGTCGGGCCTAGTGGGACAATGCAGAAGACAAGTACACCCTGAAAGAAGCATTGCGGAAAGCAGAGGTAGACAAAATAATTTTTATGCCTATTTTTTATTTGAAAGAATTTGAAGCTATACTGCGCACTATGGTGGCTGGCTATGATAGGCAGGATCACAAATCTGCAATCCGGTATTCCCATCAACCTGTAACCATTTCCTACTCTGCCAAGGAAATAAGCAAGGTATTGTGAATACCCAACCGAGGGTAGGAACTCACAAAAACTCCTATGGCAATGGAAGAAAAGAAGAGGTGGCTGGAGCTAATGTGCAGAAAGAATCTCACCAAACAAGAATGGGGAAGCATTCTCCACAAGCGGAACAGCAGGGGCCTAAAGAAAATTTTCATAGCCAATGAAGAATGGCGTTGCATTGTGGACTTGGTTAAAAGTAAACTTACAGCAGGGGGCCGCACCTTAGACATAGCTATATGGATGCTGCTAGTGGTTGATGGGTTAAACAGAGGACAGATATATAATTGGGCACAGTTTCTTTCAGATAGGTTAGAAGAGTTCATGGAGTTAAGGCACAAGGCGTTTTATATGCCCCACCACGCCATAACACTGTTTCTAGAGGCAGTACGCACCTAGGTGGCAGTTGAACATAGAGGGGCCTTGATTCCAGCTAATAGAGTGGAACCTTACAGGCCAACCATGACATATTGGTTTCACTTGGACACCTTCAAAACAAGTGGGGGAGAACCTCATAAAAAGAAACTAAAGCAAGCAGTAGCAAAAAGCCTCTCGGTTGAAGGATCCAGTTACGAGGAGGATGGCGAAGACAATCCTGAGGAAGAGGGGACAAGTACAGACACATCTTCAGATTCCCAGGATGAGGAAATCCGTTTTGGGCACTTGAAAGGCACACCCAGGGATGTCACATTTCTCCCACGAGGAGAAGGGCCATTGCCAGGAGGGTTACCTGAGTACGCCCAGATTCACAAAACCACTAGCAGTCAGGAAGGAGTGAGTACCATCCCCAGTACAGATGTAGCGGAAGAAGGCCGTACCATTCCAAGTACGGAAGAAGGCCGTACCATTCATAGTATGGAAGACATCCGTACCACATCCAGCACAGAGGATAAGCGAACAAAAAAGGGGAACCCAAGCATAGAAGAAGGAAGCGGACCTCAGGAAATCCCTAAATGGGGAGCCACAAGGCTCTCCTTGCCTGTTGTAGCAAACCTCATTCCGGCAGACCAATAGGCTCGTACGAAGGTCATAGACCTCAAGGGGCAGCAAACAGGTGGACATAAGATAAGACTCCACACACCCCAAGGCATAGAAGTGGCCCACTCAGTTGCCTTGGTGGTATAGGCTACGGAGAACAAAAGAGACCTACAGAGTAAGGATGTTGAAGACACAGTACTCGAAGATGCTGAAGACACAGTACTGGATGAGGTAGATAGGCTGCTTGAGGAGGTAGGGATGGCATCACCACCCTCCCCACCACCCATAAAACCAGGAGAGAACATAACAGGAACGAAACACACCTCCTGTTCAGATATGACTTCATTAGAAGGTAAAGCAACAAGATTCCTCAAAGAGGTTCTAGCTATGGAGCACACCACCAAGGAAATCATCCAGCAGGCCAGAAGTCAGAATATGGAAGCTATAATGAGAGCAGCGGAGTCCCTAGCCATATTCATGAAAGGGAAATGCCATACAGACTGGAGCCTACACCAGAGTGGATACAAGCAAGAAGAAATAGGTGAAATATGGACAACTCCAGGCATCATCATACAGGAACAGGAACAGGAACAGGAACAACTACCCCTCTGGCACACTCTTATAGAAATGGAGGTGGCATTCAGGAGGACATACCTGCAGCTTAAGCAAGAAAAAGACTTGGCAAACCAAATGAAGAAGGATTGGGGAGAGGACAAAGCTAGGTGGGAAGCTAAATGGAAGATCTAACGAGCTGATCTAGAAGGGAAATAAGCAGCAGCTGAAGCCAAGAAGATGGATGCACTATGGGTGCTTCAAGGAGTTCGGGCCAAACAGAAGGCGACTGAGCAGGATCTTCTACCCATCCGAGAAGGAACCTCAAAACCAGGGATGTCTTCACAACGCACCTCTAAAATCTTATTTTCCTTGTTGTAATTCAGTCGTCTGGAAGACGACAATTTTTTTGGGGGGATATATGTTGTACATAATAAAGTCATTTTGTATTTAGACTTAGTTATGGTTTGTCGGGAGGGTAGTTAGTAGCGAGGAGATGCGTACGTTGGTTTTCCCAACCAACCGACTATTATATATGAAAGGAAACTAAGTGTGCGGAAAACAGTTCCCTACGCTAAACTCCCGAGAAGAGGATCGGGCAAATTCAGATTTAACCCTTAGCAATTACAGAATGATAATACAATAACATGCATACATAGAAAAATGAGAATGACACAATGATTTACCCTGGGGAAAACCTTTCGGTAAAAAACCCCAGCACTCCAAAACCTGCACAATGTATTAATCAAAACTAATACTGTTTACAATACACTTGCAATGCAAGTTCTTTCAGGAGATAATCGACACTTGAAGACAAAATCGGCAGCATAAAAATGTTCCAACAATACACTAACTTCTCTTAGATTCACAACCCTAAAAAACGCTTATATCATGCGCTTCACTTTTTAGGGCAACTTCCAAAAGCAGCCGTATTAGGGTTTTACCATTCTCCGAGAAAATAGGAACCCAATTTTTTTTCCCGTTTCGATGACGGGTGAAGACATGCAAGACATGTGGCAACTAATCAGTTGAGTACTGTACACTCTTCTGCAACCGTCATAGGAATCCGTCATAACCGTTTCAGTCATGATTACCTTACACATTGTCCAAAGTGCCGACATTTGGAAAATAGCAAATGTAAGGAAATATACAAGGTTGAGACACCTTATTCCTAACAATATAAAGTACTTCGGTTTTGTTGCGGAGTTGTTGGTTTTTGGTAATAAAAATAGAAATAAACATTTCCTCGCCAATCTTGGTGTTCTGGTATGGTACCCTGTGCATTTCATTGGTATTGGTAATTAGTTGTTTATGGGTAATTGTATTGATGGTATCTTTGAATGCTTGCTGTATTGTCTTGTATATCTTGCACCGTTAACCATTCTACAGAGATCTAGAAATGTAATGATGGTAGAACACCAATAAGTACTCTTAAAATCAGCAATGAACCCTCCATTATCATGAACAGTAAATGTGCATGTAAATGCAATTGCCCAAATTTGAAAACATGCATGAATAAATTAAATACAAGTTGTTTTCTACTTTTCCACTTTACGCCAACTTAAATATTTACTTATAGTCCATGCAAGCACCAAAGTTATGGAATATAATAAAATGGACCAAATATGAATTCTGACCACACCAAAATATTCAAGGGTTCCCTTTCAGAGCCATGCATTTTTTAAAATTCTACATTTCTACATTTTTGGCATTTTTTAAAATTCTACATTTCTACATTTTTGTAAGAAGTTAAGATTCTGTGCATTTAAAATGTTGTAATTATGTTAAAAGTCACCTTGTGTGTGATGTTTTCTTTAAATATGCAAATATCAAAACAGGTGTTACTCATCTTATATGCACTGTTGTAGTCTATAAGAGTTTGAGTAAGGAAAGGGAAAGAGATTAGATTTCATAAATCAAATAAAGTTTCTATGTTTTCTTTTTGTTATTTTATAGCATTTTACTATGAGAAGCATACTTTTGCTACGATCTTTTCAGTTGTTGACAATAATTTTTGGACAGAGAAAATAAGCATGGACATAGTGAAATAACTATTCAAGTTGCTCACTCAAAAGTTTATGTTGCAGGCTTTGGGCACATGTTTTTGCTCTCTATGTGATTACTGGTGCTGCTTGTTTCCTTCTTTACCTTGTAAGTGTTTGGAACCAATAGTAGTAGGTTTATCTCAACTTCTAGTGCTAATTTTTCTTGGTTTTACCTTTACATAATATGCAATTCATATTGTACAAAAAGTTGATATCCTTTTCTTAAAGTATACTGGTAACATTTTCCATTAACATGATTTTCCTGCATATTTTGGGATTCATTGGAAGTGTCCTGTTTCCACAGAGGTTTGCAGAATGCTTAATTGGTGTGAAAGTTTGTTTGTGCTTTCTTAAAACATGTTAAGCAGGAAAAAGCTAAATGCATAGCTTCTGTCGAATGAATTTTGAGAAAGTTTTCCTGTCATCCCATAAAGTAGACATGGGTACTGAATTTGGATAGAAACATGCTACTGCAATTAGCAATATTTATTGATGTACCTAGCTTGGAATGAGATAATTATTTATTTATCAGATAAATAGTGTAATTGTGCTTCTTTTGCAGGAGTACAAAAGCATTGCTGAACGAAGGCTTGCCGTTTTCAATAATTCTCCTCCTCAGCCTAATCACTTCACTGTTCTTGTTCGTGGAATCCCAATGTCAGACAAGCATAGCTTGAGTGATACAGTGGAACGTTTCTTCACTCAGTACCATCCTTTAACTTATCACTCACATCAGATGATTTACCGAACCGGCAGGGTTCAGGCACTTATGGTTAGCATTTCTGTCAGGTTCCATGAACTTTCTGCTTGATAGATAATTTCTGCCAAGCAATAGTTATTTTGTTTAAAACATTTGCGTGTAATTTTTTTTAATTTTCTGTCTTAAGTTACTTCCTATGGCAATTTCTGGTAATTATGTTGGATCTATCTTTATGTACAATATGAATTTTTCTGAATAGTAAGTACCTTGACGGTTTCTTGTCAAGCTTGAAAGTTATTGTATTAATTAGCTGATCTTTTGAACCACAAATCAAAGCAATATTAAGTCATTTCAACAGTTTGTTTAAATTTCATGAAGTTATATTTGACGGGTATTTTTGTCTCTAAGCATCTCCTTGTGTCACCTTTAGCATGTTTGCAGCTTCCTTGCTCAACTCTTACCATTCACCCACATTAATTTCTCTCTTCTATTTTTTAATTCCATTCAATTGTTAGAGATTAATGAAGAATAAGAATTTTGTAAATTACAAACAAGAAATATGAGTAAACATATATATTATAATGTGACCACAATTATTTCTAGGTTTTAATTCTAGATGAACAACAATTATATTCTTAAAATAATCCACTTAATACAGCTCATTGGTAATGGATGGGGCTTGCTTATCTGGAGAAACTACTTACAATTATGTGCTGTAAGTACCTGAGTTGCCTGTTTAGACAAGATTAAAACATATGAATAATTTTTTTGAAGAAAGAAATGCTCTGGTCAGTTAGAAAAGACACATTGAATGACCGAAATAGGTAAATGAGACTGAAGTAAGGGTTCAGGAATAGCAGTCAACATGATCGCCCATATAAAGGCGTAGATTCTCTAGGAGAAATAAATGTCAGTATATCAGATTACTAGAGTAAAAATGTAGAAAGATGGATACAATGCATTCACCCAAACCAAAAACCAAGATTTTATAAATATGACAAGAAAAAGAGTTCAAAACTGAAATGTACAAAGCTCATTGATTTGGGTAAGAACCAGGAAGTTGCTAAGTAAGAACTAGGAAATTGCTAAGTACCTGCCACTAGGGAAAATGTACAAAGCTCACTGATTTGGATACTTCCTATTTTAAGTTTGGATGTTAGAAATCATACTTCAATTTTAAAGTGCTTCATTTTTCTAAAAGTCCACTCAAAGTGGTGACTGTAATTGAAGAGCCAGTTTCAATTTAATGAATTTCGAGGCATAACAATGGTTAATGTAGATTCAAAGATTTTTTTTAGAATTCATTCATGGTGGGGCAAAAATTAACATTTTTCTACAACGAGGCTGGCTGTATCAGAGAATATTGCAAAATATCATAACCCAATTCCAATGAATACGCGATGGATTTATCTATTACATGCTGGGTATAAATAAACTCAGCCTATAACAAATTCCGTGCAACAAACTCATGGAGAAAATAGACTTGAACAAACTATTAGCATAATGTGGAAACGAAGAATAACAAACTAAAACAAACAATACATTTAAAACAAACTATCTACATAAAGTAAATGATGCAATATCCAACATTCCTCCCTTATTACATCATTTCTTTAAAGCAAGGTTGCACGCAGACGAGGGTACTTGGGTACTTCGGAGATGGGTACGATGGGGGTCCTTTGGGTACGTCAATTTTTTTTATACATAATTTAATATTTTATAGAAAATCTGAAAATATGGCTTTGAGTTATCAAAACAAGAATAGTGATAAAGTTTACTGTCAAACATTAACTTTGAAGACTAAGTAAACAAATTGAAATGTCATACAATCATTGTATCAAATTTTCAAATTGATTAGTGATTACATATTGAAATAAGCTTGATAAACAGCAAGCTGATACACAAACAAAAAACTGAAACAAGAATCAGAAATCTTAATCAGGGTCCTTATCTATGATGCTCTCCGCTGAGTACCCATTGAGTTCTCGGTACTCTGGTACGTGTACTAGTACTTGGTACGTGTCCCAGGGGCATGGGTACGAGTACCCATGTAACACAGCTTTGAAGTACTAAAAAGAGAATCTTTGATGTCCCCTTCCTAATTTGACCTAAAATCACAATTTCCACAAATTAGTTTTAGGGTTACATCTCACCAAATAAATCTTTCCTCAATAGTTACAATCCTGGATTTGGATCCTGCAATCATAAACATATATACAAATATATACATATACATATATATAGAATCAGGGTTAGTCATGCAGCCATGCTGAATCATATTCTTAGAGTATAAACACACTCGGGGAAGAGACATGATGGGTACACCAGAAGCGATTTCTACACCAGTGAATGTCTACCACGGTCGTCTTGCTTGGCAGCTTGTACCTGCTTTCTCCAACCATGTCTCGTCTTCCTACAGATAGTTGCCATCTTGTGGAGTCGGGTGGAGGTTGTAAGGGTTACTTGACTCTGTAAGTGCCCTCTTTGTTTTAGGCTGCAATGGTCCTTCTAGGATGACCTACTTATGAGACCACTCGCCACCCTTCTCTTACACCTCAGGCCCTCTCTCTTGCAAGGTGGATTTCTGACACTATGTATATGTATTCTTTATCATAGAGGCATACACTTAGCATAAATCTCACACACAATAATGTATATTTGTATGCGAATCTGTTTTGTGTGTGAATCTCATTCATATAAGATATTGAACAAGGAGGCATGGCAGGGTGCGTTAAGACAACCATCCTCCTTCCATGCAGTCTCCCTCTATGCATAGATGGTTGGAGATCTTGTTGTCGTCAACATACCCTCCATGTAGAGGTTGAAAGGGACATTGCAATAGGGTGCCCTTAGCCATTCTCTCCCTTTCATGGTGCAGTAGGGTGCCCTAATAGATGTTCTCCCTACTTGCCACCGTAGAAGGTGCCCTAATGTTTTTCTCCCTTATTGCAGATGCCTTCTTTACCCTTTTGACAAATGGTTGCAGTGCACTGGAAATTGGAATATAAACAGATGACATTTGGTTACTTGCCAAGTGTCTAATATTCTATATTTTTGATGATTAATGATGCACTACTGAATGTGTTTCCTTGCTGGACGCAATATCAGGATTATAAGTTATATTGGTAGCTAGGTCAGATGCTTCTCTCAGATCGATGTCTCTTCTATTTTATCGATGCTATTGCTGAATATCTCTTTTCTGCTGCTGCTGCTGATCTCTCTTGATGCTTTTAAATGATCTACTGATCATATTTAGACACACTCACACACACATTTGTGTATATCAAATATATTTCCATAAATCTTTGCAGTTAGATCTGCCATTTATATATAATTCTCTTTCTATCTCTGCCGTGTATATATATATATATATATATACACACACACACACACACATTTATTTTCTCTGCTGTTTGATTCTACTCTTGACACCTATATATACCCCTTCTCCTAGATGGAAGGGTCATGTCTCCTGCATTACATACCCCTTCACACTAATATATCCTTTTTACATAATCACACGTCTTCTACAAATAAGCAACTCATTATTATATCATATATTCCTTAATGATTCACATCTCTTCTAAGTTAATGGTTTATTACTTGACTAAGGTGCACCCTTGGCCAGTATTTACTAATACATTTATTTCTTAATGGAGGATAATTGCTATCCATAACACACCATTCTGATTATATCCTTTCTTCTTATATCCACTGCTTTTCTTCTGAATACATTCATTGCTTTTTTCATTTTCTATTCATAATGTTGTTTGCTCTTTTCTTGCCATACCTTTTACTGCTTTTATACCGCACATATGCCTGTTTATGCAATTGTGGTGTCTCTTCAAAGTGGGACGATTTGCCCCTTGAAGTGGTAACTTTTTCAAGGGGTCGGCCAATATACTTGAAATAATATTTATTACTAGCCTTGCATAAGTATGGGCGCAGATAGCTTGGTCGGCCTTGATTCCATTTGGGCACTGACACAAGGAGATTGGCTACTATGTCATTTTGATTTCGAAATATTATTTTTGATATGTAACTAAGACGGTGGCTAAGGGAATAATTCCTATAATTAGGGTTTGTGAATTGCGATTCCTCTAAGAGGACATGACATAATCTTGAAAATTTTCGAACATCACACGTGCAAGAGGCTTGGTGAAGATGTCAACACATTGTTCCCAAGGTGAGCAAAATTGGAGCTGAATGTTGTTTGGTTGAACATGTTCTCATATGAAGTAAGTCAACTTCAATATGCTTAGTAGGTTCATGAAACATTGGACAAACAATCTTGAGAACTCTCTGATTGTCAGAATGGAGGATTGTAGGCTTGTTTCGAGGTATTCCCAATCCTTCTAGTATGCGACAACCAAATTGCTTCACAAATTGCTGCACTTGTTGCATGATATTGTGCTTTTGTTGAAGAACGAGCAACTATGGCTTGTTTCTTACTTCCCCAAGAAATAGGACTTGAAGCCAAGAAGGAAACAAGTCTGGATGTGGTTTTCATTAATTATAAAGAGGGCTTGCATAATCAACATTTGTGTACCCCCTATCAATAAGAATTGATCATTCATTTTATATTCCAACCCATGTTCATTGTACCATGCATACCTGAGGAACCGTTTTGCTTCTTTCAATGACATATCTTTGGTTCTTGCATGAATTGTGAAAGATAATTAACAACAAAACTGATATCTGGTTTGGTGGAAGTCAAGTAAATCAAACCTCCAATCATTTACAGTAGAGAGTTGCATTCACCTGAGGAGATGGATTAGAAATACATATATATAATCTTGATTCCATAAGTGTAGACATGGTTTGGGAGTCCATCATTTTGAATCGCTTATGCAGTGCCTTGGCATATTCTATTTGAAATACGAACATATGGTGATCAGTTTGCCATACCTCTAGGCCTAGACAATAGTGTAGTAGCTTGAGATTTTTCATATCAAATGCTTTCTTGAGATCATTCTTGGTTGTCTCAACCATATAAGCAAAAATCTCCGAAAAATCCCAATTATACCTAGTTAATCCTAAATCCTAGAGCCAACCAATTTTTTCCCTAAAAAAATCCCGATTCATGAAAAAATTGTTGACCAATTGTTGACTTGATTTTCCATGACATTTTTGCATTTGAAGCGCATTAAAATCATATTTAAATCCCTAAAAATGGCAAAAAAAATAGTAAATCATTGCAAAAACCTACGAAACCCTACAAAAGACTCACGAAATGGACGAATCACTGAGAATTAGAGGTGAATCCAGGATGGAAGTGAAGTCAATATGGAATCAGTGTGGAAAACATTTGTGATTTGCTCCCTTTAGTTTTCTTTCCGATCTTTGGAAAACCCTAAACAGAGGAGCAGGAGGAGCAATGGCAGTCATCAACCTCGGAATCTCTGTGAGGGAGTATTGTAGTCAAGGTACCTAAGAGCTCTCTCGCCAAATACTGAATCGCGCCAGTACCCCAGATGAGAACACCCTCAAAAGCTTGGTAAGATCCCTCACAAAATTCTGAACTCTCAAGAAGGTGATCCAAGAATGACTTTGTGCAGTAAAATTTATAGGTGGTAGCATCCATCTGCTTGCCTCGGATCCATAACTGGTCATCGTGTAACTGTGACATAGCCAATTGCCTATCATCACCAGCTGCCTATCATCACCAGTTATGCGATCACTAACGACCAACTTGGGTGATACCATGCCTCCCTGCTGAGTAATCAAAGGAGTAGTGTCATGAACAGAAACATTGAACACTGATAGGTCCACTACACTACCTACGACGTCCTGTACTATATCGCCTGACGCAATGCGACCAACTGGACTATCCATCCCAATCGGAATATCCACCCCAAAGTCAGGCACACTGCAACCCTCTACTGCAACGCCTAACTCAACTGCACAAGTATTCGATGGAAGTGAACCTGTATCCCCAACACCATCACATCCAACAACCCCAACTGTGGACATCATCAAATGACCAGACACCACAATATGTAACTGCACTGGATTTGGTGCTGGTGTAGACTGAAGCTGCTCCAATTCCACAGTCACCTTTGCTAACTGAAGCAGTGACTCCTGGAGAGCCAACTAAGTGCTCTCTAAAACCTCAGAAGTCGTCGTGAGCTCCCGAGTAAGCTCACTCACCTCGTCCTCTATCCAAGAGTGTCTCATATGTTGTACTTCCCCACTCAACTAGGTGATCTCGGTCGACTACCATCGAAAAAAGTCCTGTCTCAAAATTCTAACAGCCTCCCGTAAGGCATGAATCTCTGTCAGAGACAAGTAACAACTACCATGCTCATCATCCGTAGGAGCACCCCATCCACGAACAGCTAGCAGTTGTCGACCAGCATCAAAATGCTCAAATGCAGTAACAATATCATGCTCGCTGACTCTCAACTGACTAGACACATGATGACTCTGAATAATAGGCCTCCTATGCATCACCCCTCGCACAGTGTCCGTACTGTGAATAGAAGTGGTACCCAACATACTCCTTTCAGAAACACTATCCCCCAGTGTGCTGTCATCTGAACTCTGTGAACTAACAATTGAACTCACATCCTCAAACAGAGGACTAGCATCTGACACATCTCCATCAAATTCCTTTGTACCCGAGGAAGCTGCTACAGAATCTACCTCCTCAACACTCTCAGCTGCCTCGTCCTTTGTAACCACTAAATAATCCAGATCCTGGGACCCATCTGCACTCTCCAGCAACTCGGAGTCCTCTCCCAGGGTCTGATACAGACATGACTCACCACTGATGGAGTCACCCTCAGGGGTCACATAGAAAGTATTAGTAGCAAACCAATATGGTAACAAAGGCTCTACCTCCTTTGGTGACTCGAACTGAACCTCCTCTGACTCCCTACTAACAAATGAATCCGAGTCATGCTGGCATGAGTATGTGTCTACTGTCTCTGACTCAACACTGGTATCATCACATGCGCACTCCATGCTCAAATCCTCAACACAGGAGAGTACAGACATCTCCTGCACTAACCCCATCTCGGGACTGCCGCTATCCAGATCTGTACTATCTAACTCCATCTCTTCAAAGTAGTCCTCAAAAGTGGTATCCTCCTCCTTTGGCGATCTAGAGTCCACTGTCATATCCTCCAACACTACAACACTCCCACTATCAGCAACTCCCTCTACATCGACCATAGAACTATCATAATGGCAATCTGAACATAAGTCAGTGTCTGTCTCTATAATACAATCCGGTGTGCTACATAAATCAGCTGCAGGTGTCAACTCTTGCTGTATCACCAGATCATCAACTAAGTGCTGAGTCTCCATGCAACTGTCGACCTGTGTAACTGTCATGTGCTCGCCTACTGAGATAGGTTATGACCCTACAATCAAAGTGCGGGGTAACTCAATTGGAGGGGCACTGATCCCCGACACTGATGTGCTAGGCCCAAGTGCAGCTGTGAAATCATCCCGCAGATCTCTCCTGACCTCCCTCACCATGTCAACCTGTCTCGTATCTTGCGTCCTGTGAGAAGAAGATATGCCTAAGTACGAAACTATGTATCTAGTCGCCTTGTCAATGGTAGCCGGATCTGACAACTGTTCACAAATCCTATTCTAAATATCCTGACTACGATCCAACTATCTAACCAAGGCATCAATTTGCTTTTTGAATTCAGATAAACTGTCTAATGGTCTCCTTTGTCTACTGCTATATGTTTTCCTGTACCTGTCCATACTGGAAAATAGAGTGCTGATCACTCACACAATTTTTACAATCCCCACAGGATGGCAAGAAAACTGCTCTGATACCACTGTAATAACTCTTGTCGGGTTATAACTCCTCAAACACTTGACAGTTGGATTCTTGGATAAATTTTGCAACACTTGTTTGATTTTGAACAATAAACTTTGTTTTCAGGAAATTTTGATAATAAAAGAATTTTGGCATAAATTAAACTAAGAACATCTGGAACGAAGTATACTCAAATTAATTGAGAAATTCAGCCCCATATAGGATGCCAATACTTATAAACAAATATTTGCAATTACAAACTGCTGGAAAACAAAGTTGTTTAAGATCATTCATATGCACCTTTCATAATTTATGCAGGCATATACAATGCTGGCACAACCCTTATCATTTCCCAAATACGCCATTCACAACCCTTCTTTTGATAACGCTGCTAGCTAGACAAGTGACGCTGCCCTTGACTGTAACCCAGGCCATTGATAAC
Source organism: Thuja plicata (assembly GCA_018584345.1). Taxonomy (NCBI): domain Eukaryota; kingdom Viridiplantae; phylum Streptophyta; class Pinopsida; order Cupressales; family Cupressaceae; genus Thuja; species Thuja plicata. The sequence goes on along the minus strand of MU227436.1, from coordinate 1,004,803 downwards.
TACAACATGCTTCTAGTAAGCCAGACACAGCAACAAGATCCTCACGCGGCTGATAAGGATAGACACAAATTCAGAAATATTCAAATCGCTGCCCTAGATTCAATGCAAATTTCAGCAGCTCCCAAACCCTCAACGTTGCCTTCAGAAAACCCAAACAGATATCTTAGTTGCCAGCACAGATAAAAAAATGCTGGAAGCTTTTAGAGCACAATTCATCATCCATCAGTAATGATTCAAAGTGCTGAATAGTCAATTGAGATTCTCGCCTCAATCACCAGACATTTTCAGAGCTTGGCGTCTACCAAGGAAGAGCTTC
>MU227436.1:949578-966230 GCA_018584345.1 Thuja plicata | reverse complement strand
TTCCGTGCACCAGAGGTCGTTTCCCTTCGGTTCTTTGTGCATGTTCTTAAATTCTTTCATCATTCGGATCATGTCCTTTTGAAGCGCTCGAACCTTCTTGCTATCTTTTTCATCATCGCTACTTTCCCCCTCCGAAGATGCGTCTTCTTTTGATTCGGAGGAGCTACTCTTCTTTTTCTTTTTTGTTTTCTGCTCACTTTCCAAGTCCAGCGTCCGTCTGTATGCTTCAGTGTATGACGATGGCGGTACAATCTTCATTTTCTTCCGTAATTTCGGGCGTAGTCCTTCAATGAACCATCGCTTCTGCAGCCCATCTGCCGGCTTACTTTCCATTTTGTTTATCAAATCTTTTAATTTTCTGGCGTATACCCGAACGGTTTCATGTTTGCCTTGCTTCGTATTGTATATCTCGGCTACTATCTCATTGTCGTCGCGCAGTAATTGAAATTCGGCAGTGAATTCCTTTTTAATGTTGTCCCAACTTGTTAATTTTTGGGGATCCATATCGGCAAGCCAATCAATTGCGACACCCCTCAGGGTTGCTGGAAATTGTCGGACCCATTCGTTTGTATCGGTTATGCCATTTGCTGTCCAAATTGTTTCGCATGTCTTACAGTGGCAAATTGGATCGGCCGTTCCCTCACCATCAAACTTTGGTAATTTTTCCCTTGGTCCAGCCATCACTATTCGAGATTGTGTAGCTGCGCTGTTTGGCACACCGGCGCTGTTGTGAACACCCGCGCTGTTCTGTACACCCGCGTTGTTCTGCACACCTGTACTGTTATCAACAGTCGGGCTAGTTGGGAAAGAAGGGTTTCCGTCAACCAAAGCTGTCCGTTCCAGAAGTGTATCTTTGACGAAGAGTTCACTCCACGCTCGTGCTCCCTCGGCACTTCGAGCCGTGCGAGTCAATGCCCTTCCGTCAGGATTCTCTTCCCTCGGCGTGTGCAGGTTCAGAAACTCTTCCCTTGCTTCTTCCACCAACTCCCGGCGCTGTCGGGTTTCCTCCAGCAATTCTTCTGTGCTACGGCGTCCGTCGGCAATTTGCTGAAATCTCCGTCTGCGTTCGGCCTGTTGTGCGGAAATCAAAATTTCGTGTGCAGTGCGTATTTCATCCTTCTCCTGTAGCTTCTTCTTATTTTTATTCAGCTGATTCGGCATTAGTCCTCATTCCGCCCGTTTCAGTTGTGTCGATCCAGGTCCATCGGGCAGCGGCGCCAAATGTTTACCGTATAGGTAAATGAATACACAGGCAATAGATATGAATAGCTGAACTTCTTATAGTATTCGCATATGCCAAAGATATTACATTATGCCAAGATGATGATTACAATGACCCCGAAGGGTGTACTTATACTAATTCTGGAGGCCTTTCGGAAAGTTCCCGAAGGTCTTGTCGGCTACATGATACTAGTCTACCCGTCGGCTGATACAAGTCGACTACACTGTCCTCTCTTCTTCAGCTGCGACCAGTCAACTTAGCAGCCGCTATCACTTGTTGGGGCTGCGACCAGTTAGTATGAAAGTGTGGAGAGCATTTGTAGGTTTTTATTTTAATTTAATGATTTCTTTCATAAATGTAATTGTTACATATTGCAAAGACTTTTTCAATTAGAGTTGAAAGGTAAATTATAGATTCCGAATGGAATATGTATAGCTATTTGAGTTAAGTTGTTTGTGATGCATTTCAATTGTATGGCAAACACAAGAAACTATATATGTATTGCTGAAAAAATTTAAAAAAATCAGAATTCCAGACTTTAAGAATTCTTGCAGTCAAATTGAGGGTTAGAGCCAGGCAGGCTCTTTACAGGTTGGCAGCTATCAAGTCTTGGCAAATTCTGCAACTTGCCAAATAATGTTACACTCGCATAACCTTAAGAGAAGTAGTGACTAGGAATTCAGCCTTCATGATGGCAGGGGAAAATAGAATCAACCAAATCCTTTATCGAGCATGCATACGCCCTCAACACCAACAACTCATTTCTTCAAACATGTAGATTTAACAAACAAGGAACATATGGCACTCATTTGTACCCATATAGATTTAATTGCCTCCTTCCTTAAGATGTATGATCAGATTAATAATCATGAATTTTTAATGAACTCCACAAGCCTTTACAAATTAATAAATTTCACCTTGCAATTCAAAACCCAAGCTTGGGAGAATAAATATTTTATTCTGTACTAAAATACTAATTGAATCATTCAACACAAAGGCAAAATTTTGTATCAAATTGCTCAACAAAATCCCAAGGTTTTCATACCCAAATCCCAAATCTTCAGCAAACCATCGATGTGTGATTGGAACCACATTGCCTTCAGGGTTTTTGCCCATCAGGAAACCATTGGGATTTCATCTCTCTGTTAAGAAAGCTGGCCACAAGCACAAATCTCAAAAAAGAAATAAACAATCTTGACAGTGAATTTTCTTTCTTCTCCTCAACCTCCTTTTTATAACCCAATGGAGCTTTTTGGAATTTAATAAATATAGATTCTCTTTTTAAATAATATAAACCTTTTGGTCCCTTTAATTGACATTATTTAGCTTTTATTTTCGGTCATAGAAAAGTAACTTTAAAATTTATTCAACTTAAACATATATTATTAATCAAATCAGTCTCTTTCCAGAAATCTATGCAAAAATTGTGGACATTATAGTCCTCCCTCCAAAAGATTGCTTGTCCCTAAGCAATCTGAATTTATATGCCAATACTAGGATCCCAAATCAATCTTATGAATGCTCCATTATAACTCACTGCTCGACTCTCATACAATTTAAATCAACAAATCTATCTTTTTGCATTACCTTATGATGAAATCCAATAATCATACAATTTTTGTTCGGAACTCAAACTGATATAGATTTGACATTGGAAATTCTTTCTCGACAATTTTATCATTTGCATACTTTTCATTTGGATTGTTTAGGAAGACCACTTCGTAATCCTCTTGATTTGGAACATTCTTTTGATAATTTTAGTGGTCATAAGAATGGTCCAAAATTTTACCTTCTGTTCATATCTTATAGATATTTACATTAATTTTGTCGTATTGAAGATTAGGGGATTTGGAACTAAGTAGAAGGTCTTCAAGTTCATGAAATTCTTATTGATCTTCATACTCTATCATCACAATTGGATTCCTTTGATGTTGCTAAAAGCTTGCTTTTCATGGTCCATGTTATCAACGTTTTCCTTAATTTTCTATGGGTGTTCTTTTGCTTGGGTAGCTATCAAATTAGCTTCCTTGGTCTTCCTTAGCCATTCATCACACATTTCTTGGTTCCTCGCTACATCTGAGTTTGAAGCCAAGGTTGCTGTTATCAAATTACCATCTAGCTTAATACCCTCATTTGTAGATGCAATTCCTTCAATAAAATTGTTTTTGGTTGGCCATGTATACCTTTTGAAGTAAGGCATTTTCTTCTTCATAGATGAGTTCTCATTTCTTCCAACCACTTCATAGATTTTCAAATTTAACCATCTTTAGGTTCACTTGCAAACACATCATGTGGATTTTCTTGAAATAAGGTATTTTCTTGTATCTTTGGCTCTTCTTCTATCACTATGATCTATTTGACAAATGATTTTTTTTAGTGTTAACGCGAGTTTCCAGGACGGGGACGACAGGGGACGGGTTTCCGGGATGACAATTTTTTTTGCCAAGTTTGGGGATGACAGGGGATGGTAAAGGGGACAACTATATAAATATAGGGAAATTTGCATATATACATTACATTCATAAGAAAACATGGATAAAGTATGCCATTTAAACATCATACTCATAGAACCTTAATATACAACATTTCAATATTCAAACCAATACTTAATATGCATTCATAATTCAGAATTCATTGTCAATATGCATGTAATATTAAAATAAAAACATACAAAAATTGAAATACACCCAGGAACATAATTCAGACTTCATTGTCAATAGCAACAAGAACAATAACCCACCTTCCAAAGTGAAGCACACTTCTATTATTTAAGTTTGATATAAATTATGGGTGTACACATTATAGTAGAGTTCCATGACTCGAATCGTCTATGACTCGACAAGGTCGACTCGACCCCTGACTCGCCGATGACTCGGCAACGACTCCGCTATGACTCGGCAAAATGAAAAAAGAAGAGATTTTTTACGATTTAGAGCTTGTTTCATGCACCCATTATTGAATAAAGCTTAAAGACACTAAGACATCATCAAATAGAAGCTAATTTGATCACATATATCCATCACATAAGTACTAACGTAAATTGTGGTTGAAGGAAATAGAAAACATAGATATGCAGAATTATAAATATTGTCAAATGTATATAAAATCCATAAAATCCATGACATCAAATGCTCCCAAACATGTGTCAACAAAAACAAGTCTATGGCTTTGGCTTAGCCTCAGCCTCAGCCTCAGCCTCAGAGTAGTCCGTGTTCCTCCTACAAAGGCGTCTAAGGTAGGTCCTGGATGACTGAGCAACCATAGTCTCTGCCTGTGAGGTGCCACTCTGATCAACATCAGCTGCACGAGCAATTGATCGTGCTCTATCCTCCTCTGCCATGGCCACAACCTCAGTCTCTCTGTCTGCCTGGTCAACCCACTCATGGTCCTCCTCAGTGAAGACAAGACCGGTAGACTCAGTGAGCCACTCGGACTCTAGATTGATCTTTGCTAGAGTGATTGGAGAGGAGTCAGTGTCCAAAATCTATTTGGTCTTGAGACAGAGGTTGTAATGAGCGAAGACAAGATCATTCAACCTCTCCACAGACAATCTATTACGCTTCTTCAAGTGGATGTGCTCGAACATGGATCAATTGCGCTCACATCCAGAAGCGCTGCATGGTTGACTCAAAATACGGATGACAAGTTTTTGAAGGTTTGGGGCTGTAGGCCCAAACACTTGCCACCATCTATTTGAAATAAGGAAAATAAAATAAATCAGTCTCATTTCCAACTTTATGGATAGATTATAAAATCAAAATGCATAAGCCATAAACTTAAGAATCTTAAGTTTGACATATATATCTACTTGGCTGCAATGTTGTCCTGCCGTCTATGCACATCTTGCTTGCGAAAATCACCCCTTGTTCATTATTATATGCATCTATCTCTTGCACTGTAGATGTGCCATCACTAGTCATCTTTTGCATCACTAAATATAGGCCACTAAGAACCTCCTCATCCGCCTTGAAGTTATCAAGAAAATGAAATGAAGGATTGAGGAAATAAGTTGCTGCATGGATTGGCCTGTGAAGCTGGTTTTGCCGTCTCCTATTAATGATCTCCCAAATGGGGCTATACTTATCCTCAACTCCTGCATACCTGGATCTAATGACCTCTTTGGCCCTATCCATGCCCTCATATATCTAGCCCATAGAGGGCTTCTCCCCATCAACAACTCGTAGGAGAATTATGAGGAGCTCAGTGACTTGCATATAATGTAAAAAAAAAACAGTTAAGTCACAAGTGTGCATTAAAAATTTAAAACAAGAAAAATTGCAAAGTTGCAAAAAAAATAAATAAATAAATTTACCTGCATGATCTCTTGCACAAGGTGTCCAAAAACCTTGCTCATCAAAAATACAATCTGCCACATCCATCCTTGCAGTGGTCGTAGCATAGGATGAGGTAGTCCACTCCTCACCAACAAACATTCGTCTCAAGGTTGCCTTTGATTTCAAGAAGGATTTTAGTGTGAGGAAATTTGAGGCAAATCTCATGATACCGGGACGAGCCAACTCCTTTTGTGCCGTGTATTGCCTCATCATGCTAAGGACCAATGCATGATTGTAGATAAAGTTGCAAATGTTTTTGGCCTTATCAACACATGATGACCCATTCAAGCTTGCCAATATCCTCTAACATAAGGTCAAGGCAATGGGCCGCCATGGAGACCAAATTTTTTTTCGGGTGCCTCTCCATCAAAAGTTTACCTGCAACAATTTTAAATTAATTAGAAATTTAGATGTGAAGAAAATTTTAAATAAATTTATAGATAACTCTCCATCAAAACTTCAAAAGTTAAAAGTTTACCTGCAGCAACATAACTTGCTGCATTATCTGTCACCACTTGTACCACATTTTCTTCCCCCACCTCATGCATAACTTTCTCAATAACCTCACATAAGTATGTGGCATTCTTCACATGTGAGGAAGCATCAAAAGACTTCAAGAACATGGTGGATCCTGAAAATAAAGCAAAATAATTATCAATTATCATGGATCAATCAACAAATCAAAATAAAAATTAAATTAGTCAATGCATTTAGGGCCCGTTTGTTTCGCGGAATTGACATTTCCGAATTTCGGAATTGTTCAATTCAGTGTTTGTTTCCAAAATAAAAAATTGGAATAGGTTTATGTGAAATCTAATATTGGGCCATTTTGAGCATTCCACAATTCCACCTCGGACCCTAGAATTGGAATTGAAAAGTGGAATTGGAATTGAGAGTATTATTTTGGGAACGAAAATTCATTCCCATTTTTGTGTCAATAATGTATATTATATTGCTATAAGGATGTATATATATACATGTGTGTATATATACACATGTATATATAGTATATATACATGCATGTATATACACATGAGTGTATATACACACATGTATATATATACACATGTATATATATACACACATGTGTATATGTGTGTGTATATATGTGTATATGTGTGTATACACACACACGTGTGTGTGTGTATATGTGTATATACATACATGTATGTGTATATATATATGTGTGTATGTATTTGTACATATACACATGTGTATATATACGTGTGTGTATATATACACACATGTCTGTATATATACACATTTGTGTATATATACACACGTGTGTCTATATACACACGTGTGTATATATATATACACACGTGTGTGTGTATATACACACATATGTGTATGTGTGTATATATACACACATGTGTATGTGTATATTACACGTGTGTGTATATATGTGTGTATATATACACGTGTGTGTGTATGTGTGCAAAAACAAAATTCCAATTCCAATTCTAGTTTTGTGGAACCAAACGTAGAATTTGCATCTTCTCAGTCATCTTCCAGGTGAACCAAATAGGACAAGCCCATATCTTGAATTCATTTTCAGAATAGCGGAATTCCAGAATTCAGTTGAATTCTAGAATTGGCTATTCCAGCCTACACGAGTTCCGCGAAACAAACGGGCCCTTAGGGAAGTAGAATGATCAGTCACCTCCATAGGAAACAAGAAAATGTAGGAGTGTCCTATTCCTCCTATCTGTCCAACCATCTGTCATGATGGTGCAACCTTTTTGGGTCCAAGACTGTCTGTGGTCCTCTAGCTCAACTTTCATATCATTAACCATTTCTAACAAGAGGGGGCCACTTAGCTCAGCATCAATAGGGGCTTTAAAGCCCGCCCCACAAATGGTTACGACATCTATCATGCCTTTCCAATAAGGAGACCTGCCACAAATAGATTATGATTAATCATTAGACAAAGCATAGTTCAACTTCAAACTATAAATTTTAAAATTTAATTTTAAACTTAAAGCAATCAAATAAAAAAGAATTACCTGAGTGCAACAAATGGAATGTTGCAAAAGTACCAAAACTTGCAAATTTGTTTTCGTGCAACATCATGGACCTCCTTGTTCCAACCCATGCTTCTCAAGTGAGGGTTGTGCACTAGGAGTAGTGTATGGCACAAAATAACTGTCCAACTTTGATTTCCGGACTCTAGGGCCAAGGGTAATAGTGCCACTAGAAGGAGCAGTAGTAGAAGCACTAGCATTAGGACGAAAGGGAGGCATGGAAGAACCCTCTCCAACATAGCCTACAGATGTGGATGTGGATGCAGATATAGTTGTGGCTGTGGATGCGGATGAATGGGAGCCAATAACATTTATCTCTTCCTGTTGCCTCTTTTTAGTTTCCTTTTCTTCATATTTTTCAAACGGACATAACAGAAACGAATTGCCTCGGGAGTTGCCTATAAACATGGGTCAGCATCTTTGCTAGGTATGTTGGCAATATGGTATTTAAACCTATTGATGCGACCATGATAAATTTCTTTACAAAACGAGCATTTTGTTTGTTTTTTTTGTCTACCAAGAAAGTCTTTAGTATACTTCTAAGATTCAAACTTTGGAGGCATTGGGAAGAATTAATGTTTTCAAAACTTGAAGGCTGCTGCAATAAGACAAAATTATGAACAAAATTACAAATTTGTGCATTGTATTTTAGAAATATCAGCAAACCCTATATTTTTTTTAGAAAAAATAGTAAAAGCATGTTTACATTTTTTTCCTAAAAAAATCATGGGTTTTCTATTGTTCTACTTCTCTCATTGAAGTATGCAATTTATATTTTAATAGAAAACATTCAAGATTTGGAAAGTTAAACTTGAAAAAAAAAAAAATGGAAAATCCACAAACATACAAAAAAAGCCAACAAAATCTACAAAATTTAACACTTACTATGGAACATCTGCTATGGACTCCTTGATGCTCTCAATGCAAACCTATGCCTCCCCGATGTGATTTTGTGGACTCCTTGATGCTCTTCTTCTTTGCTAGTTGCAAACCTATGGCCTCTTGTTTTTCGTCCTCTCTCTCACTTTTCCTCTCTTCTCATAACAAGCAAATAGAATGCCTTTTAGGACAAATTAGAAAGCATATGTATAAAAAAAATAGGAAAAACTGTTTATTTTTGTTTTTTTATTTGCAATCCGTGACTGCTGCCACCCGGGTCATAGCCCATGGACCCGGTGGGTCATGACATGACCCATTGGCTCAGCAAGTCATGCGAGTCATGAAACCCTGACAGCTCAACTTGGCCCACAGGTTGTCAAAACTCGCACAACCCGCGGCGAGTTATGGTCACTGAATTATAGGCATATCGTTACAATTGCTTTGGAAGATAATTATTTGCACATTAGTTCTAGTCCATGAAATAACATTCCTATGAAATACTAACATGAAAAATCTTTGAAACTATGTTGGAGTTGATTGTTGCAGGTTTGACATCGATGCCAGGAAAGGGCTGCTACAGATAGTGGATCAAGTATATGTCTCCCAATGCTTCTTCTCATTCTTGACCACATTTTGCAATGATCTAAATTGGGGTTACACTGTCACTCCCCCAAAACTACACCTCCAGTTCATTGTAAGTGGTCTGATATTAATATGAACAAGTTAGCTATACAGTTCCGATCATGATATAGGTATGTTACAGCAAGATGGCACCTTGATGTAACCTCCACTTTTCACCAAATCTTCCACAAAGAACCCAAAACAGCACAAAACCAACGTAGCACTGATGTGCTGCCACAAAATAATATAAAGATGTATGTTCCAGGTCTTTAATGCACTTTTCATATTTTCCCTAAACCTTGCAAACAGTCTGCTATATGATTTTGAGCGTGTAGCATGACTGTAACAACATTCTTATTTTAACAATTCTTAATGTAATGTTGCCAACTACTAATTAGAGGACCCCAAATAGTAGGAATTATCTACTAAACAATAATAAGCATAATAGGGCAAACTTGGGAGGAGGGGCCCACTTTAAAATTAAAAAAAGAAAGGGTTTTGTAAAAGAAAAATGTGTTCTTTTAAGTGCTGATGCAGCCTATCCTATTGGGGACGCCCATCCGTCTTGGGGACTTCCAAGGTGTCCCCAAGGTGTCCCCAAGGTGTCCCCAAGGCGTCCCCAGCCGTCCCAGGGAGTTCTAGCCGTCCTCCCCAATTTTGGGTGACGTCCCCGAGTTTCCGGGACGTCCCCTATCATTTTTTGAAAATCAGGGAGGGGGTGGGGACCTCCCCTAGCCGTCCCCCCGTCCCGGAAACGTCCCCGTTCCGAAAACAGGAGGTTTTAGGCTGGGGATGCGTCCCCGGGTAACACTTTTTTTTTTCCTTTTTCAATTTTCCGATATAGTTATATAGCATCATCTTTCTTGGATTTCCTTCTTCAATTATTCCCAAAAAATCATGTTAGGAAACTTGATTTTTAAAATCATTTGGTAATCTCCAGTACTTGACAATTTAGTGACCCCTCTTTTTATTACCACCACCTCATCTTCTTCCTTTTGTAGGCATTTTTGGAGAGTTCTTATTATGTCATTTTGACTTGCTCTAAGAGATTGAAGCAGTTTATTTTGATTTTCTCTAAGAGAAACAAGTCTACCCATTACACCATTGCTGAAGAACTATTACGTTTTTTGAATCACAAACATTGATACCACTGCAATGGGCTTTCCTAGAACGTTGCATCTATTTTTTTAATTCTTTTTGCAATTTAACTATGAAGGTATTTTATCAAACAGTTTGTATGCTATTAATTTTGAGTTCTGTTATTGCAGTTACTTGGAACAGTTTGTCTAAGGTTTTTAGATCATGCTTTTATTAGAAATCATGCTTTTATTAGATCTCAGTTTCAACTTTCAACATTCATGAATTGACAGAAGAAATAATGTCAAACAGTTGTCTTTCATTTCACATAACTGAAAACAACATAATGTGGAATAGACAACCTGGTGTTGAAACAATACAGAGATATAGATGTTTACTTTCTAACCTTTTAATAGCAGATTTGAACATTTTGTTTGTCCAAGAAACTCTCAATACTCTGGGATTTTGGAATGTCAAACACTTCCAAACTGCCTATAGACTCCAAACAGCCCTGTAGTTTTCATGTCCCCTTCCAAACAGTTGCAATTCACATGCTAACTATTGGGAGTGGTAGTAATGATTATAGAAGCCACCAAGGCTCACATTGACTATAAAATGGCTCCTAAGTTCATCTCGACTCCTTGTTTTTTGCCGACGTCACATTTTGGATGTTTTATAACCGTAACTCTTCTTTAAATGCCTTTGTTTTATCTCATGACCCATCTATAAGCACTAGGCATAACTAGCATAATAATAGCACGTTCTTCCATTATTAGTGCATTAGTGGTCAGGGCACTTGCCTAACAACAAAAGGTTTATGTTTGAAACAAGAACAATTTTGCTGATCCATTATCTCATTCTTGTTGGTAAATATTTAAATGTATAAGCATGTTTTTCCTTTTTAAATGAATTGAAATTTGACTATGCCACTATCGAACATTTTGTTAGGAATATGATCTGAAAGGTTTGTTTTTAAATGATTTTTGCATACTATGATAGAACTCTGGTCTTTGATATTTGATTCTTAAGCTAAGGATTTTTTTTCCTTTAAAATTTTATGATTTGTCTTCTCTATCCATCCATCCGATAATATACTTACAGACATTTTAAAACTTATTTAGAAGATAACTCATTGGAAGGAAGCCTAACTTCCACATTGCATCATTAGCATACAACAAATATTTCTTCTGAAAGTTATGTATATCTGTTTGATATTGCCACTGTTTGACTACAGGAACTTCCAGCTGCATTTGTTTCCTTTAATTCACGAATTAGTGCAACTGTTGCTGCACAGGTAATATTTCTTCTGAAAGTTATGTATATCTGTTTGATATTGCCACTGTTTGACTACAGGAACTTCCAGCTGCATTTGTTTCCTTTAATTCACGAATTAGTGCAACTGTTGCTGCACAGGTTCGTCAATCATCAAATCCCATGTTGTGGAAGACAGAGTTGGCACCTGAGCCTGAAGATGTTTATTGGTCAAACCTTTCTATACCTTGTAGACAGTTATGGTTTCGTAAAATTGTAGTTCGTTTGGGATCTATTGCTCTTTCATTTGTATTCCTTATTCCTGTCACATTTATACAAGGCCTTTCACAATTGGACCGGCTACAGAGATTTTTTCCTTTCCTCAGTAAAGTGCTGAGAACGTAAGTGAATTTGGGCAGCATTATTCTTTTATCAAAACCATATTGAATATGACATATCCTGAAGATTTGAAATATCCAGTGGCATTATACAGTAGAGTTTTTGTGTCTTAATGCAGCTTAGTCATTACAAAGAACTTTCTCATGACATTAAGAGATTATAGATATGGGATGTCTAATGCTTGTCTTTGTTTGTGCTGTTTGTGTTTCAGTCACAAGGCATACTAATAATTAGGTTCGTTTTTGTTGACTTTAATGCTATAATCAAAAGCTCAATACCATTTATTAAGCATACCAAATTTTCACATGGTTTCTTTAAATCTAAAAACATGCTTTGATACCAACTTCATATTTTTTCAGGTTAAGGTCAAAATCAGCCCATGAATTTACATACAACTTTCTAGTTCTATGACTGCCTTTTTTTTTCCTTTGCTACCATTTGCTCACCTAAATCTTGTGGTAGAATTGACAGCTCAAAACATTATAAACAATTTTGCAAACCACAATAGCAACTTTTCTAATGTTTTTCCCTTAAAGAAGAGTTGCTTTGTACAAATTATTTGCCAAATTTTTTTTATTGCTATGTTCCATGGTGTTTTGGGGACGGGGACGGGGGGACGATAGGGGATGCGTTTTTGGGATGTTTCCGAAAGGGCCAAAATTAGGGGACGGCAGGAGAGGGTGGTATACAAATTTATATAATATATATTTAAAATATATTAAGATATTATAGATAGAGGGAAAGAGAGAGATATGTCAAAAATTGATAACAGCAGGATAATATGTATATAAATCATGAGTTACAGAAGTAGTATAACAACTTAAATGATTATAGAAGCAGTATAAATCACAAGCAGTAGTATAACAGCATTATAACAATAGCCTCAAACATATAAACCATGGTCTATCAATATGAATATCCAAATCACATTGTCTCAAACATTTATCCAAAAGTCTCAAACCTAGCAGTGCTATAACAACTTTATAACAATAGTCTCAAACATCAAAACCATGGTCGATCAATATGAATATCCAAATCAAAATTTCTCAAAAATGTATCTTGAAGTCTCAAACATCAAAATATAATAGGCTAGAGGAACAACCTATGAAACTAAACCTCATTCTAGCCTATGAAACACGAGTTCGAACCTTGTGACATAGGTAAGAAGTAATATGTTTTCATTTTGATCTCTTTTTATCATTTTAGGGTTAAGAAGACAAATGCATGCCCTTATGGGCTCTTCACTTTGGTGCTTTGGCAAAACTAATTTAAAAAAGAAAAATATTTTTTAAAGCCCAAAATCGCCCTAAGGTGCAGGGGACAGCAAGTCGTCCTAGTGATGGATAGAGGATGTTTCGGCGTCACGTAGCTATTTTAGGGATGGCTAGCTGTCCCCAAATGTCCAGGGTGTTTCTTGGCATTTCCGACAATATTTGGCAATCGGGGATGGCTTGGGGATGTTTCCTTTACATCCCCCTGTCCTTGAAATGGGGAGGGGACAGGGACAGTGGGTCTAGGGATAGGGGATGCGTCCTCGTGCAAAATAGATTTATTGTAATAAAAAACTGAAAGCTTGCTCTAGAGGTCTATAAGATTACACTATACATGGGGTGAAGAGATTGTACTCATCCAACTTCAATTGCTAGAGGGCCTTTTTGTAGACAATTCTTGGTAATCTTGAATAAACTTGGACCAAGAAGTTAGTGGAGTCCATGGTGATGACATATAACTGATTGAATGTTTGATAATGTTAAGGCATTAAATCAGTTAATGGCTTATATTGTCATTGATGTCAACTTAATATAATCTGTACGGTCATGTACATAATGCCAAAGACTTCAGAGAATCAATGGAACAAAGGTTATGCTTTCAGCAATGCATAAAAGTCAAGTATTCACTAAGTGACAGACAACACGGACGGAGTGCACACCACCGGTAAAGGCAAAGAAAGAGTCATAGTGATGCCCGACAAGCAGATGACAAACTGCATCTGAAGTTAACTGGAGTCACACCGACGGAACTGGCAGTTATCACCGACGACTAACTGCAGAGTTGAACGACAGAACAGAGAGTTAAGAAAATGACAAAATATCTAGCTGGCAGAGCTTAAGGATAGACTTAACTGGTTGTTTTATTTGTTTTATTCGACCAGATTTAAGTAACTGATTTAAAAAAGATTTGTACAGTTGGCAAGAAGATAACTACAAGCTAAATTAGGAGTTATGCTTTAAATCAGATTGGGTGGATTGTTTTTCACGCCAAGAATCAAGAATCAAGAATCAAGAATTAAGGAACATCATGTCTATATAAGAGACAAGCATAATTCATTTCCGCAATCACAAGCAATTCACATACACGGGAAGGGGAGTGAATCGAAAGAGGATGCTGAAGAGAAATTGATGAAGAATAACTTCATACAGTCCTGATCAATCAAGGTGAAGGATAGCTAAGGAATTATGCAGACACCGACGAACAATGAAGCACAGCATCACAGAGTAGAAAGTGTGGGGCATAAAGAATTGAATTGATACATTGAATAGAGAGGTATTGTACTTAAATAGATCTGAAAATTTGCAATTCAAGTTGCATTAGAAACAGGTCATTGTGTTTCAATTTAACCATTGGAGCATTAAGTCTCTTAACAGAGCAGGACTTAACCGTCTTCTATAATTGAGGTATATCCTAACAGATTGCCAAAAAGATTGTCATGAAGATAGCATTGAGTGCCCGATACCGACACATAGTCTAAGAAGGAGGCTGATGCAGTTAGGTAGCACCAGATATGCCAGATACCTATTGTGCCCAAAGAGGTTGATCAATATTGGTAGCATATACATGCCAGATATCAAGTGACATTCTATTATAAAAAATCCTCTAACATGGTCGCACCTAACAGTGTGTTTGTAACCTTTAACAAGGTTGGCTCCTAACAGGGCTCACTTCAGAAGAGTGAAAATTTGGGGTACCGGTCCTAGTGGTTTTTCCCTTAACAGGGTTTCCACGTTAAAAATCCATGTGTTGTGTGTATGGTTTATTACTTTACTGTTTTACATTTCACATATGCATTTCTAGATTGATTGGTATACTCTGCATATTTACTGAGTGTGTAGTTTTTAGCATCAACGTTTTGGATCACACTCCGTGATCCATCATCAGGATGAGAGCAAAGAGCATGAAAGAATGTAAAAATGCTTTTTGCTCTCATCCTGATGATGGATCACGGAGTGTGATCCGAAACGTTGATGCTAAAAACTACAGACAATCAAATCCAGAAATCAAGTTGAAAATATTTACTGAGTATCGGTAAATATGTTTTATTGCTTATCGGTTATCAAGGAGAATAAGGTCAGAAAAGGAAAACTGACAGACAGTTAATTAGTATAAGTATTTCAAGACATACATCTTGTAGGGACTTAATAATCTAAGATTCATTTGATTGGTGGTTAATGTTTAAAGGATAAATGTTTGAGGCCACTGATTCACCCCCCCTCGCAGTTATTACTAACAATTGGTATCAGAGCTTGTGTGCTTAGAAGGAAGGTTTCAAGACCTAAGTCAAGATCACAAGATGAACAAACGAGATGTGCCCAAGTTGAAGAAAGACAACTTTATTTCATGGCAAAGCAGGATAAGACTCCACTTATCAGGTATTGGTAATGATGTTACTCAATACTTAGATACTGAATATGTGTTGCCCACAGGACCATTAACTGTAGATCAATTGAGAGTGAAGCATGAGCACAACTGCATGGTTATAGAGCTATCTTCCTCTCTCTTCGATGCTGAATTTGAAGATGTCAAAGGTTGCACAACTGCAAAGAAAACGTGGGACAAACTGAAGCTTGTACATGGCGGTGATGCAAATGTTCTGAGAGCCAAGGCAGAAAGGCTTAGAGGAAAATTTGATGATCTCAGAATGAAAGGAGAAAACATCACACAGTACAACACAAGAATAAAGGAAGTAGTCAATGTTATACGAGGTGTTGGAGGTACACTTAATGAGGAGACAGTGGTAAGTAAAATCTTAAGAACCTTATTTCTTGTATACGCTATTAGAGTTTCTGCTATTCAAGAAATGAGAGCAGTAGAAATCAATACAGTTACTCTTGATAGTTGATTGGTAGACTGATTTCATTTGAAATGAATAACTTTGATAATAGTGTCTTACCAAACTTAGAGTCTGCATTTAAGTCTTTTATGAGAATAAGCAAAACCAGGCAGAGACACTCATCTAGAAGAGATAGTGAAAGTGAAAGTGAAGAAGAAGATCTAGATGAAATAGAAGCACTCATGGCAAGGAGAATGCAAAGAGGTAGAGGTAAATACAAAGGCAAGTTACCACTTGTATGCTTTAATTGTAAAGAGATTAGACACTTTGCTGCAAGATGTCCTAACAGAAGAAAAGGTGACAGAAGTGATGACAGATCTTTTGAGAAGAAATCTGAAAGAGGTGATAACAAAGATTACAGAGGTTACCGACAATCAGAAAGAAGAGATACCCGAGACTACAGGGATAAAGGCAAGAAGGCTAGCTACCTAGCTGCTTGTAAAGATGAAGATACTGACACCGAACCTCATGATGACATCGAGGTGGTATTTGTAGCTGTGAAAGATGATTCAAATGAAGATGAAAGGTATGAAGAAACTGCACTCATATCCAAGGTTAGTAAGAATGACATCTGGATTATAGATAGTGGCTGCACTCACCATATGACCGGTGACAAAGAAAAATTTAATACTTTTGAGTATTATAATGGTGGTATAGTAAGAATGGGTAATGATACACCTTGTCCAGTTGAAGGTAAAGGAACTATAATGTTGAATAACCTGATTAAATGTGAAAAT
>MU227436.1:925209-945121 GCA_018584345.1 Thuja plicata | reverse complement strand
GCAATTCAAGTTGCATTAGAAACAGGTCATTGTGTTTCAATTTAACCATTGAAGCATTAAGTCTCTTAACAGAGCAGGACTTAACCGTCTTCTATAATTGAGGTATATCCTAACAGATTGCCAAAAAGATTGTCATGAAGATAGCATTTAGTGCCTGATACCGACACACAGTCTAAGAAGGAGGCTGATGCAGCTAGGTAGCACCAGATATGCCAGATACCTATTGTGCTCAGAGAGGTTGATCAATATTGGTAGCATATACATGCCAGATATCAAGTGACATTCTATTATAAAAAATCCTCTAACAAGGTCGCACCTAACAGTGTGTTTGTAACCTTTAACAGGGTTGGCTCCTAACAGGGCTCACTTCAGAAGAGTGAAAATTTGGGGTACCGGTCCTAGTGGTTTTTCCCTTAACAGGGTTTCCACGTTAAAAATCCATGTGTTATGTGTGTATGGTTTATTACTTTACTGTTTTACATTTCACATATGCATTTCTGGATTGATTGGTATATTCTGCATATTTATTGAGTATCGGTAAATAAGTTGTACTGCTTATCGGTTATCAAGGAGAATAAGGTCAGAAAAGAAAAACCAACAGACAGTTAATTAGTATAAGTATTTCAAGGCATACATCTTGTAGGGACTTAATAATCTGAGATTCATTTGATTGGTGGTAGATGTTTAAAGGATAAATGTTTGAGGCCATTGATTCATCCCCCCCTCTCAGTTATTACTAACACATGGAAGCAAGGAGGAGGTATGAGGAAATTCAGTTGTGCATAAGGATTAAGCAATGAAAAACAACGAAATTGAAGTCTATTCTTTTCAAATTTTAGGTCAATACTATATATTATGTACTATACATATAGTACTTGAAATGTTAGTTATGAAAAGATGTATTAGAAGTAAAATAGAAAAAATGCAAATACTAAATACTTGAACATTGAATATCAATAGAATATTAGAATACTAAAAAATTTCAATTTGACAAATGAAATTGTCGAATCAATAAATGGAAGATTTTTGTTATGTCAAAAGTATCATAAAGATGATTACAATGAGTAACTTGATATCAAAACAAGTACAAAATGTCAAAGTGTAGTGAAGGGAGGCCTCTAATCATCCCTCAAGGCAAACTCCTCAGGACTGGAACTCAATTTAGTGGGTATAAAAATATCAACTTGATTTTTCATTCAGTTTCTTTTGTTTTTAAATTTGAAAGCAAGGGTTTAGGGGCCTCTAGATTCTTCATTTTTGAAACATTTTTCTCTTAAAATTGACGTGTTGAACTCCCCAAGAAATGCAAGAGTTTTATTGCTTCTGTGTGCAAATCCACTTGAGGCGTCGTTAGCCATTGGGGAATGTGTAGATGTCCTCCTAATGAGGGAGGAAAATTTGGGCACCCCCACGCTGTTTCGGGGACACTGTGTTGTCCCTGCATTTTGATAGCGATTGGGTAGATGAATCAGTGTTCAAGCAACTAGTGGGTAGCTCATCTATCTCACTACCACTAGACCTGGGATCAGCTCTGCGATGAGCTACATATCTCGCTTCATGACAAGCCCTGAGCTGAATCAGTTGAATTGGTGCCTAACGAGTGGATCTGGGTGGTTGGGAGGATGTTGCAGTGAAGCGTGTGCTGAAATATGTGAAGGACTCCTGATTTTGGCATTCTATACAACAAAAGCACATATCCTAGGCTCGTTGGTTTTACAGACTCAAATTAGGCAGGTTGTGTTGATGACAAAAAGTCTACTTTTGGGTATGTTTTTAGTTTAGGCACAAGTGCAGTCAGAAGGACCAACTAGAAGCAGTAGGCCGTAGCTCTCTCCACTGAAGTTGAGTATCGAGGTACTGTTAAGGCAGCTTGTGAGGTAGTTTGGCTTTGAAGGATGCTTGCAAACATGCACATTCCTCAAGCATGACCTACTGCTTTGTTATGTGATTATCAGGGAGTTATGAAGTTAGCAAAAAATGCAGTCTTCGATGAGCGGACAAAGCATGTTGAACTTCATTATCATTTCATATGCAAGCTTTTCAAAGATGGATTAGTGATGTTGCAGTATGTCCCCATTGAGGATCATACTACAAATATACTCACCAAGTCTCTCAGTTTGGAAAAGTTTGTCATGTTTAGGGTGTAACTTGGTGTAGTTGATAAAATGAGCATTAAGAGAGGGTATTAGAATATTTTAGTACCTTGGATTCTTTTTCTATTTTAGTCTTTTAGAATATCTTGCTAATTTTTGCCAACTTTTAGATTTTTAAGATAATGGTCATTTAGACTAATTTTTAATTGTATTAATCTATTTTATTTTAGTGTTCTTTATTTAGACGACTTTGCTTTTTTGTTAAAGCTTTTGTAAACTCTATATATACTTTGTATATTGTTAATACAATTATGGTTTTCAGTTTTTCATGGTATTAGAGTAGAGATATTTCTCGGTGAATTTGTGTTCAAAAAATTTGTGGTTTTTTTAAAAAGTTTTTTGGCCACAGGTAATTTTCTGGGCAAAATCATAGGAGGGTTTAACATTCTGTTTGTGACGATTTTTCAAAATTTCCATGACCCTTAGTTCCCCCTGTGTTTTCATGCAATGTTCTGATAAAACTGCGATTTTTGTGATCTGAAAAAAATGCGACACGGTTTTTATTCAGCTAGTGTTTTATTTCTATTTTTCACTAGGTGACAGTTTTTTATTGTGTTCTCATTCCTACGAATCATGATTTTATTTGCGTTTGTCAACGTTGATTTCTGTGCCTAGGGTTTGAAAAAAACCCTTTTTTCTTTACAAATTTTGAGCATTTTCACCCTGAGATTTTACATTTTTTTGACGTGGTTTTAAACCCGCGAAAATAGCAATAATGTGCACATTGTAGGTGTAGTTTTTGGTTTTTGTCTCTGATTTATTCATGTCCAAATTATGATTTTTCCATGTGAAATCTTTGCAAAAATCACAGCCTAGTTTTTCTCAAATTTTTGGAACAAAACCCTAATCTAAATTTCAGATTTCTACTCTAGGGTTGTCTGTTGTTTTTGGGCAATCAATGGTTCAACGACCACAATTACAACTCCTGGAAGGATCACATGATGATAATATTTGAATGTCAATGCCTTGACAAGATTGTTTAGGGTAGATAAACACGCCTTACAGACGCTGGAGCAATTCAAGACAAATTTGATGAGCGTACTCAGGAAGTCGTGATGCTTATCAAACTTTCTAATATAGATTATCAATTCCCTTAGTTGGCTTTTGACAAAATATTTAAAGAGACCTGGGAACTCTTGAAGGATCTTCATGAGACGACCAACAAGAGCCGATCATTCTTTTTGAAGAATATGTTGTTTTCTATCATGATGGATGAGAAAATGTCTCTCTAGGCTCATCTTACGAAGATCGAGGACATCCATGACTAGCTTGAGGCTATTTGCCACAAGATGGAAGAAGGAGATATGGTAGTGATCAAGCTGAAGAGCTTGCCCCGATCCTATGAGCCATACACTCAATATCACTTCTACTGGCATTGATCTAAAGTTTCTTGATCTCTACAACAAGCTTTTGCTGCAGGATAGATGGAAGCAATAGTTTGCAAGCAATGCTAGTTCTTCCTCCACAGGACAAGTGCCCTTCACAACCAAAGCCTCAGACAAGAACAAAGGTAAACCTTAGTCCTCCCAGCAGAAAGCATGAGGTAAATCTTTGGTATCTTCATAGAAGAAAGTGTTCAGTCCGATTATTTTCACAAGTTTGGTCACATGAAGATAGGTTGCAAGAAACGGTTAGCAGCTGTGCAATCTTCATAGGGAAGGTCTCAACAGAAGGCCCAAGTTGATAAGGAGTCTACCTCCTGTGCATTCATGGTCACATGCCCATCCAATCATCAGACATCATCTGCCTCGTATATTGACTCAGGTGCCTCTCGACATTTCACACATCATCGAGATTGGTTCACAGAGTTCACGACTTTCACAAATTCAGTGATCTTTGGAGGAGGTGAGGAGTATACTGTTGTCAGAAAAGGCAACATTCAAATTTCACTCAGTGGGAGGGATTTAATCTTCCTCAAAGTATACTTTGTCCCAGGTATGAAGCTCAATCTAGTGTCAGTTAGTCAGATTATGCTTCATTCTCCACAGTTGGATGTCGTCTTCAGTTGCACAAGTGCAACATTATTGATACGAAGTCTCGCACTACAGTTGCAGTTGGTCTTGAGGATCATGGTCTTTATAGACTCATTGATGCAGGTTCTTAGGAGCAGGCCATGGCAGGTAGAAGTACATCCATGAGCAATCTTTTGCATCAATGGTATGGACAACTGAATATTCACTCTCTCTCAATTGGCTTGGGAGAGTTTGGTTGTGGGATTACTTGAGATTCAAACACAGAATCGTGAGTTCATGGAGCTTGTCAGGTTGGGAAGCAACATCAGACTTAGTTTTTTGATGGTGACGCTTGGATAACATCAAAGGTCTTGGAGTTGGTTCATGCAAATATTTGTGAATACTCCATCAGTCACTAGATGCAGGTACTTTATGCTATTTGTTGATGATTTCAGTAGGAAAATGTGGGTGTATTTTCTTTAGCATAAATCAGAGTTGCTTAGCATGTTTTAGAAGTTCAAGGCCTAAGTGGAAAAGAGTCAGGTTGTTAGATTGTCACTCTTCTGTCTGACAATGGTGGAGAATTTTGTTTGTCTGATTTTTCCAACTTCTATTTATCACATGGTATTAAGCACCAACTTACCACACCTTACACCCCACAACAAAACAATGTTGTTGAGTGCCGGAATCATACAGTCACTGAGATGGCTCGATCTATGTTGGAGCATAGAAATGTTCTAAAGAAGTTTTGGGCAAAGGCAATCTATACTACAATTTATCTATTTAATCGACCACTCACACAAGCAATTAAAAAGATGACCCTAGAGGAAGCTTGGTCTGGACGAAAGCCCAAAATCAATCATCTGAAGGTTTTTGGCTCTACAACTTATGTTTGGATTCTAGATGCCAAGCGCACCAAACTGGATTCCTAGACTCTGAAATTGATGTTCACAGGGTACACAGATACACATAAGGCTTATCGATAGATTAATGATGATATCGATTGTCTCATTGTCAGTCAAGATGTGGTGTTTGATGAAAAATGAGGACAGTTTCAGCCTTTTCTAGTTTTGAGCCCTCGGGATTAGCCTCCACAAGCTACACATTTGAATGTTCATTTTCCATTCGATTTACCTAATGGGAGGGATTCAAATGACATTGTGCCACCCGCCATTCTTCAGTACATTCAAGATCCACATCCAAAGATCACAGGTGATGTTGTTCCTCCTGCAGTGGATGGTTCTACTCTCCAGCCTATCTGGTGGGCCAAGACCATTAGTGATCTTCATGATGATGAACTTATTGAGGGTAAATCAACTCGGAATAAGAGCAAGCACCATACTACAATCAACTTTGTCCTTATGAAAAATATTCATAGTATTTTTGAGCCTTAGACATATTTCGAGGCTAAAGGTATACCAGAATGGGGACAAGCTATGGCAGTTGAACATCAAAGTCTCTTGAAAAACAACACTTGAGTGTTGTTCGATCTTCCACCAGGGAAGAAGCCCATTGGCTGAAAATGGGTGTCTAAAGTCAAGTATAAGGCTGATGACACACTTGATAATTCCAAGGCACGGTTAATAGCTAAAGGGTTTTGATAGAAGGAGGGCATCGACTATGAGGAGACATTTGCTCCTACAACCAATTGAGTACCATTTGGCTTGTCCCTGCTCTTTCAACTTAGTTTGGATGGAGAGTTCATTAGATGGATGTCAAGAGTGCTTTCCTCAATGGTGATTTATAGAAAGAGGTCTACATGATACAGCCTCCAGATTTTCAGGTTGTCCGTAAAGAACACTAGGTTTGCAAATTGGTAAAAACCTTCTATGGCCTCAAACAGGCTCCCCGTGCATGGTACATCAAGATTGATAAGTATTTGATTGATCAAGAGTTTCAGTGGAGTTCTTCTGATTCTAATCTATATGTCAAGCATGCTAGTGGCGAGATTCTTATTCTTGTCATCTATGCTGATGATTTGATCATTACTGGTAGTGTAGCACATTTGGTCGAGCGAGTCAAACAAAATTTGTGCCAGACTTTTGATATGACAGATTTGGGACTTCTCCATTATTGTCTTGGTATAGAGTTTTGACAGACAGATAGCTACATCTTCATTTCTCAGTCAAAGTATGCCAAAAGTTTGTTGGATAAGTTTCAGATGCATGATTGCAAACAAACATCTACACCTATGGAGAAAGGACTGAAAGGTGGTAGATGAATCAGCGTTCAGGCAACTAGAGACTAGCTGATGCAGAGTGACAAGTGTTCCTTCGAGAATCCTTAGGGTCTCTTACAATAGGGTTTCTTCTAGGCACCCTCCAAGGGTCCTTCTTGCCAATAACCTTCCAAGGTTATGTCTCACTCCAGCCTTGCTCTCAGTCCTCCCTTGAGGCCCCTCACAAAAGAGCAATCTGATCTTCAATGGGAGATACAACTCACATCAAACCCCAACCCCTTAAGACCTTCTTAAGAAACCACCTTCACTTGCAACCAAGGATCTCATCACCAAAACATGAGAAGCATTTGTGAGTGTCCTTTCATGCCCCAACAAGACAATCTACCCAACTGACCCTTAAGACCTTCTTAAGAAACCACCTTCACTTGCAACCAAGGATCTCATCACCAAAACATGAGAAGCATTTGTGAGTGTCCTTTCATGCCCCAACAAGACAATCTACCCAACTGACCCACTTGATGGTGTTGACAAAGACCCACAAGGTATTTTGTTCAAGTAGGCCTAGTAGGAGATATAATACAACTAGCCCTCCAAACTGACTATTTTGCCTCCTATTCCCAAACTTCCTTAAGAAGGGCCAAATAAATCACAGTTTCAGACACCCATTTGGACATACCATGAAATATCACGGAGTTGGATCTAGGTTCTGAGGTTGACCATGCCAACCAAATCTGAGATAAACAAGCCTATTAGGCCTAATTCACGAGGGTTTGGACAAACTCAATACCAATAGATTGATCAAGGAAAAAGGCTTATAATTCTAGTTCTGTCTATGCCTAAGGACTCTAAAACAACCATTCAATCACACCTACACACTCCTTTGTCTTCTCTCCAACACACTTCCTCCTCTTACCAAGCTTGTCACATCTAAATGCCAAGCCTAGGGCTTAATGGCAAAAATCAGGGATTGCTTTGTTTTCTCTGAAACAAAATGCATTATGTAGTATACACATGTTCCTAACATTCCCCAAGAGATTGGCCATATCCTACGGTGGAATGTTAGTGTTGATAATTATAGCATCAATAAGATAAAATATAGTCTCTACTATAAATAGATAAATTGTGAAATATATATAAATGAATATTAATGATTGATATTTATTATTTATATTTATTATCTAATATAGTAATCATTGTTATAATATAATAATGTTAATAATTATATTATTATAATATAACTAGTCTTATATTATAACATATGCGATGACTATTAATATCGACCACTTTAAGTTTATAATGATTGTGGCGTTTTATTAGCTATCGACGGTTTCAATATAAACCATGCGTGGAATAATATCGACGGGTTCTATATCAACCGTGCATAGCATATAGACCACGGGTTTTAATCGTGTGTTATAAATATGATTCGATAGGTTACTAAACACCGTAATAGTTACGGGTTGTGTGATGTTAAGAACAGTCACGCCTATGATAGGCATGACTCCTTGGGGAGTCACGTCTATCATAGACGTGACCCTTCATCATTTACAACTAATATAAATAACGTGAAAAATCTGTTTTATACTCACACAGAAATCAATTAGTGCTGAGTACTGAAAACAGTGAGTTCGTTTTATATAATTCTTCATCAAGCATTTCGAATACAAGGTTTTATTATCTGGATATATTCTGACTTATTCTTCTGAATTAAAATTAATACATATACATATATATATTCAGCACTCCATATATATAGATAGTTCAAATTGAAATTAGAATCATAAGTTCGATTTGATTTAACAGTTAGGTTAAGGCCATTGAAATCCAAACCCACGGTTTAACAAGTCTCTTGAACTAGTCTTCACAAAATTGAATGGATCTCGCTTCAATGAACTCCTAAAGACCCCAAATCAATTGCAAACAGAAACAAACTCAATAGACTGACTTTCCATGGTCATAGATCGTACGGCCCAATCAATGTAAATCCGTACAATTGCAGTAAACAACAAGAAAACAAGAAAAACTCAGTATATCTGCAAAAATATACCTTCTCATTCATGCCCAAGTTCACCATTACATGCCAAATCGACACCAAAAGGCTTTAAACAACTTCCCTCCAACTGTTCTAACCGAAGTTTGAACTAGGGAGCCGTTGGTGTGTAACTGATCCAAATTGTCAAAGTTGCATTTGGCAACATTTTGCAACTTTCTTACATCTTTATGCATTTTTTTGCATTTGTCACATACAAGTGACTTACAGACCTTATTATCCTTCCAAAAGACCATCTAGGACCTTAATACACCTCTATCCTCCATTTGACATGGTTTGGAGGGATTTGACTCAATTTGACCATAATTGCCCTATTAGGACCAATTAGGTCATTACAATTTATTAGATCTCATGACCTTATTACAAAACATGAAAGAACAACTTCAATAGCTTTTTGAAGGCTTTATTTCAAGGGAGTGACTAAACCACAATAGGTGATCCTTGAACAACCTTAGAGGGGGTGGTCCTGCACCATACTCCCTGGGACAGACAAAACTCAAGTCCCTTGAGTTGCCAACTACTGCAAATTGGTTTCAATATATCAGCTTTAATCATCCAAGTGGCCTTTGATTCTGGTAATCCTCCCTAGGTACCTCTGCTAGTTTGTTTGAGCACTTTAGTATCTAAGATGCACTCCAACTGAACTGGTTTGCTTGGGGGTAAGTCCTTAAGCCATTGTACATCATCATCCACAGTCTCTGCCATGTTATCTTCACTTGTATCCAGAGGTGCTCTGTAAGGAAAAAGATCTGAGACATTGAAGATGGGAGAGATCCCTAACCCTGGTGGCAACTCTATTTCGTATGCATTGGGTCCAAATTTGTGCACAACTTTGCAGGGTCCTATTTTCTTCATGAGTAGTTTGGTGGGTTGTCCCTTTGGCAATCTTTCCTTCTTGAGAAAGACCATGACTAGATCTCCCTCTTTATATTGAACATCTTTCCTTTTAAGATCTACTTTGTCCTTATACTTGGCAACACTCTGCTCCAATGTAATATTTACTTGATCATGTATCTCCTTGATGATAGTAGTAAAGTCTTCACCTTGTGCACTTCTCTTATCTGCTCCTTGAAGATCTCTGAGTTCCATCACCCCTCTAGGGTGGAAGCCATAAAAAACCTCAAAAGGACTCTTCCCTGTACTTCTGTTTACTGAGTCATTAAAAGCAAACTCTGCCTGGCTGATCACCAAATCCCATGCCATGCCATGTTGCTTAGTGAGACATCTGAGAAGGTTTCCTAATTTTTTGTTCACAACTTCAGTCTGAGCATCAGTTTGAGTATGGTAGGCTGATGAGAAAGACAATTGGGTGCCAAGTATCTTCCACAATGTTCTCCAAAAATATCCCACAAACTTGGAGTCTCTGTCAGTCATAATTGTGAGTGGTAACCCATGCATTCAGACAACTTCCTTGAAGAATAAGCCTGCAACATGTGATGCATCATTTGTGCATTTACAAGGCATAAAATGGGCCATTTTACAAAATCTATCAACAATTGGTACTGATGGCCCAACGGATAACTATTGGTACCCAACCCTTCGTTCTGGACTTCGTGGTGATTCCCTTGAAAAAGAAGGGTTGTGATGCTCTATCTTGGGGAGAGGGTGGCTTGACAAGGCTAAGGTGAACCACAATTGGAAACGTAACACCCTGTCGATGGAGACTGGAGGGAGAAAATTTGTAATCGACCTGAGAACACAAATGGTTAGTGTGCAATTGGCATCCTCTTCCGAGTCAGAGTCGGAAGAAGATTCAACTAGAGTGGATAAAGGGAAACACAGGATGGAGCCAAATGATGAAGGTGTGTTGGAGTTGGGAGGATGCTTCCAAGATGATGTCGATTCTATGAACAAACTCTTCTACTGGCAAATGGAAGACTACGAGTTGTTCCATTGCAACATGCTGTAGATTGAGGAGCCAAAAGAGGACTCGTTTCAGATGGAGTACGGGGAATACAAGGAAGGAGAAGCTTGAGTCAATGAGACTCTTGCACACCAATTCGGTAAGGATAAAGGTATACGGTATGAAGAATTGAGGTTGAAGGTAAGCGACTTCGGGGATGAAGCAAACCCCAAGAACATATTGGTTGGAGATAATTGGAATCCCGTGTTGAAGGTAGCAACCTTCAAAATATTTCTTGAGTACAAAGATGTTTCCACTTGGACTTATAAGGATCTGAAGGGAGTGCCTTTGGAGTTATGCGTGCACCGCATCCCACTTGTACTGGAGCCCAGCCGGTATGGAAGAGACTGTACCGAATGAACAAGAACTATGCCGCCAGGGTGAACGAGGAGATAGAAACGATGCTCGAGGCAGGCATTATTTTTTGGGTCTAGACTAGCGAGTGACTATCACCTATCGTGATATCGTTGAAGAAGGAAGCCAATCAGATCCACATTTGTGTGGATTTTCGCTGCCTGAACACGGTGACTATTAAGGACCTATTCCTCATTCCATTCATAGAGAATTTTGGAGGAAGTAGCGGGACATGAAATGTATTCCTTTATGGACGGGTTCTCAGGGTATAATCAGATCTCCATTGCCAAGGAAGATAAACTGAAGACCACATTTGTGGTGGAGGACGGTGTCTACGCGTACAATCGAATGCTCTTCAGGCTATGTAACGCGTCGACAACCTTCCAGAGGATCATCCTACACATCTGTGATAAGATGTCGGTAGGAAATTTCAAAGCATTTCTAGATGACTGATCCATTTATAGTGGGCAAGACACTCATCTGGTAGCCCTTCGGGAGTGCATGGATTGGTGCAGGAAAGCCAGATTGGCGCTAAACCCCACGAAGTACAAATTTATGGTGCCTCAAGGGAAGTTGTTGGGCCACATTTTCTGCAAAGATTGGTTGAAAAGGGACCCAGACAAAGTGATGGTGATTGTGGAGATGGAAGCACTCACGGATGTCATTGGAGTGAAATCCTTTCTGGGCCATATTGGGTACTATAGAAGGTCCATCAAGAACTTCACGCAGATTTTGTACCCCCTAGACAAACTCACACAGAAAGGTGAACCGTACACTTGTGGGACTGAACAAGGTGAAGCATTCGAGGAGCTGGAGACAAGATTGGTGGGTGCGCCTATCCTAGCATACCCAAACTGGGATAAGGAGTTCCACGTCCATGTGGATGCATCTAACTTTGCAATTGGGGCCACATTGGCTCAGGTGGGTGATCACGTGCTGGACTATCCGATCTACTTTGCAAGTAGATTACTATCAAAGGCAGAGAAGAACTAGAACACGAGCGAGAGGGAGGCTCTCAGGATGGTTTATGCCATACAAAAACTCAGGAGTGAATGATGGTTTCTTGGACTTTCACTTGTTTTAGATTGTGGTACTTCTGACGTGGTACACAAGTATTGGAGAGTATCTCTCAACCTCCCAGTTTCCAAGGGACATGTCACCCGGACGTTTCAGTTGGTCAATGGGCTACTCTATTAGATGGGCCTTGACCAGATGTTGAGGAGATGCGTTATGGAGGAAGAGGTTCCAAGTGTCTTGAGAGAGGCACATGAAGGTCTTGCTGGAGGTCACATGGGTTCAGACAACACAACACAAAAAGTGTTACTCGCAGGCTTATGGTGGCCTAGGCTGTACAATGACGCCCGAGAGTGGGTCGTGGGGTGTGATACATGCCAGAGGGATGGGAAGTTGTTGAAGAGGGACTTTACGCCCTCAACCCCTTGCACGCCCAAGAGTTGTTTGAATGGTGGGGGTTGGATTTCATTGTACCGTTGAAGGCCAGCCGTGCACAGAGATGCAAATACATTGTAGTGGCCACATAGTACTTGACAAAGTGGGTAGAAGCACGAGCCCTACTTGATAACTCGGCACTGAGCATGACAAAATTTATCTATGAGAAGATCATAAGGTGATATAGCATTCCTATTCAGCTGACAAGTGACCGGGGAGGGTACTTTGTGAACCATATCATCAAGTTGCTAACAACGGAGTTCAAAATTATTCACTCCCTATCTAGCCCCTACTATTCGAGAGCCAATGGGCAGGCCGAAGCCACCAACAAGATTTTGGTGTCCGCGATTTACAAGTCCTGCAGAGTTGAGCTGGAGGATTAGGAGGAGAAATTGCTTTTGGTGCTATGGGTCTACTGCACGACCTACAAGGTGACAACTGGCCAAACATCGTTTAAGTTGATGTATGGCCAGGAAGCCATTGTGCTGACAGAGTTTATGGTGCCAAGCCTTCGTATAGCCATTGAAAACAAACTAGGTGATATGAAGAGTTTGAGAGAGCGGTTGTATGCAGTAAACAAACTAGATGAGCTATGGATGATGACGCAGTGGGCCACGGAGGCAACCCAACAACGCTGGAAGTTGTGGCATGATAAGCACCTGAGGTGTATGTGATTCGCTCCAGGTAATGGGCGGAATGAGATAAAGCCAGGGAAGCTCAAGGTGAGGTGGCTTGGGCTGTATAAAGTTTGGGAAGTGGCTCAAAACAGAGCGATAAAGCTATGGATGTTGGATGGGCGGGAGGTTCCGGATGCTGTGAATGGGTCAAAGTTGAAATTGTACGTACCATGAACGACCCAATTCAACCGGAAGAGCCCAATGAGAGGTAATTTTTAATGTTTTAAAAAAAAAAGAGAGAGAACTCGTTCGTATGACAAGCCACCGTACGACAAGACAGACCCGTACGACCCACAAAGGAAAAACAAAGTGGCTTCTAAGAATGTCGTATGACGTATGACGAGTTGGAGAGGACTCCTTAAAAAGTGTCGTCGGAGATGAAATAAAGTGCCCTCAGGAGGTTAGAAAGGTGTCATTCGAAGTCAAGAGCACAAGGAAGAAGGAAAGGAGACAGGGTACGACATAAACAAAGCCTACAGAATTAAAGTGCCTACAACGATACTAGAACAAAAAACAAATAGAAATAAAGCCTACGGTGATATGCAGTGCATTTGAGACACACGAAGGAAACTAGAAGTGGTCCCGCAGCAAACGACAGAAGTCGTATGAGATATGCAAAAGGCCTACAGTGAAGGAGAAATAATCTGCTATGCAAGGACTTCAAAGATCAAAAGAAATAAAATACGAAAGTTCCATTCAGATGAGACAAATAGGCTGGATGAAACAAAGAAAATATAGTGAAACATAATATATAGAACACGATAGCCATAAGGGGAAGATGTCGCGCATTGGTTCATGGCAAGGAAGAGAGTCGTGTCAGAGGAAAAGGAAAGACCCCAAGACTTCGGGAGTATTAAAATTGCTCTTAAGAAACCACTGGAATAGAAGAAACTGCCGTATGCAGAACCAAAGAGGAAGAAAACAGTAGTTATGGATTTGAGGCAAAGATTTGATATCGTAATTAACGATTGCACAAAACCATTATTGATGGATTCAGGAATAGGAATGAAGAAAAAGAGTTGGAGGAAACAGTTACAAGCATCATCTTCACCATCAATGAGCAATTCTGGAATGGACAAAGATAAATGCGTGCTGCCAAACTGAGTTAAGATAGCAGGGAAGATGGATACAAGCAAGAAGAAAGTGAAACCAAAGGTGCAAATGCAGGCTCAGAAGGAAGAAGTTAGCATGAAGAGTATTACATTTGAAGGATTACATGAATTGGAGTGTCGGACATGGTGGTAGGAGACTCCAGACGACTATCCTATAAAAGAAAACTTGAGATGCACGCACGTGCATTGGGCCATACAGATGCTAGTGTTTCTTATCCGTGATGCCACGACATTACCTTTTTTTTTGCAGCCACGAAGTTTACAAGGGTTTTTGGCATTCTAGGGTCGAATGGGCAAAAGATTGATAGGACGGTGAAGAAACTTACTAAGGAACAGAAGGAGAGGCTGATGAAGATGGTTTCCAGAGATTTGACAAAAGCGGAGTGGGAATCGTTAGCCAGTGTTAGCAAGAGTCGTGGGCTGAAGAAAACTTTCATTGCGGTTGGCGATTGGAGGTGTTTGATGGACGTTGTTAAAAGCCGACTCAGGCTCTAGTCGTGCTTCAAATATTGCCATACCACAGATTGCCCTTATGAATGGACTTAGGAACGACAAAGTTTATGATTGGGCTACACTGCTGGCCGATTGGATGGCGGAATTTATGACGCTGCAGCACAGAACTTTCTACGTGCCGCAGTATGCTATCAGTTTTTTTCTCGATGCTACAAGCACCCATATACCGACAGACAAATTGAAGCTAAAATTGCAGGGTCGTGTGGAGCTTGGTCATCCACCCATTCTGTATTGGCTGCACTTGGATATT
Organism: Thuja plicata; assembly: GCA_018584345.1. Classification (NCBI taxonomy): domain Eukaryota; kingdom Viridiplantae; phylum Streptophyta; class Pinopsida; order Cupressales; family Cupressaceae; genus Thuja; species Thuja plicata. The sequence goes on along the minus strand of MU227436.1, from coordinate 930,529 downwards.
TTTGCCACGGTTGGTGCTGTGCTGTCGAGTCAGAAGAGGAAGCGCCAGGTTGTGGTATTGGAGTCCAACTCCGACGACGATGATAGTGGTCAGGCAGAATCAAGTGACACTTTAGGAGCCAACAAAGATAGCTTTCGGATGGCTGGCCGAGATAGTCATACGACTGAGGGAGAGACAATGGACTTAGAGACAGGAGTTGGAGCAGACACACCGACAACCTCGGGTGGTGGTACGATGAAGGTTCAGTTTGCTCCGCCACTTCTTTCTGGAGTTGCCTAGTTGACTCTGCCTACTTCATTTGGTATGACTGTGGCAACAGGTCGCATGCCTAGCTTTGCACAGTTGAGGACCTTGGTTATCCTGACACCTCCGAGTGTGGAGATGACAGTGGTAGCCCCACCGCCAACGACAAAGCTAGAGCCAGTAGTGGTGGAGTCTGCCATAAGTGTAGTTGAGCAGCCTGTAGCAGCCGAGATAGTTGAGGCTACGAGGGAGTTAGTATGACACGAGATTTTGTTTGAGGTGATTGAGACGAAGGCCATGAAGGTGGTCTAGGCGGAGGCAGTAGGGACAGAGTTGGTGGAGCAGCCGACAGGGACAGAGGTATAGATGTTGGGTGGTACTCCACAGGCAGACATGAGTGCTTGGCTCAGCTGCTTCCAGTTTATACCTATGGCCCCTTTCGGAACCACCATCTTCTCACCGTGGCAACATATACCATCTGAGATAGTGGAACTGGAGGGAGAGAGTTCACTGGTTAGGCAGTTGGCAGAGAGTTCACTAGTTAGACAGTTGGTGATGACTCCTCGACATGATGTAGGCATATTAGAGCCTTAGTGGGAGTTTAGTGACTTGGATCAGTATATTGCGAACATGGCCGCAGGAGCTAGTCGGATAGTGGCCTTAGCTCAGTCATTGGGCCATGCGGTGGTTGATCAACAGGTGGCAGACTTGTTAGAGTTTGTCCGAAAGGGTTGCACTCAGGAGTTCCGCCGATGCTTTGAGTCTCGAGGATGGCCAGCCACAGAGACCTTAGAGATGTTGGAGGCTTGGGGCCTTTCGTAGAGTGTGGGGGAGAGTCGAGTTCAGTCCCTATCGTGGGAGGTGGAGCAGGTCTTCCGTGAGGGCTACTATGAGTTGAGGAGGACTCAACACGTGGCATCGGGGGCTGAGGCCCAGCGACTGGTAGTAGTGACAACTTGAGAGGAGATGTCCACTCGACTCTAGGAAGTTGAGGAGCATCACAGAGATGAGTTGGCTCAGGAGAGTGTTGCGTGGGCGGCTGAGAGGGCAGCTATAGCAGCACAGTTGGAGGCAGAACGAGCAAAGAGAGCGATGATAGAGACCCGCCTAGCTAGTGCTATGGAGGCGGCCGACAAGAAGGATAAGGAGGTCTTGGAGGCAACTTTTATAGTCAAAACCGCTATGGAGCAAGAAATATTGGCTAAGCACGATCTGAAGATAAGGACGAAGGAGGTGTACGAGTTGGGAACGGGACTGGCAGTCTCTACACCACCGCTAGCACCCTTCTCATTAGGGACGCTCTCTCATCTTCAACCTCAGTCTTGATTCCCTTGTGTCTAGTTGTATAGTTATGTTCATCCCCATTTCTTTTTGGGGGGATGATGTTGTCGGGTAAAATTAGGTGTTGTTCGTGCTTGTTAGTTTGGTCGAAGGGTAGGTAGTTGGGAATGGTCGCGACGGTTGGTGCTCACATCCTTTTGACACTTATATATGTCATGTACCTTCATCCGAGAGATGGCATTATGGTTGTTGGCATTGTAGTAATTGTTGTCGAAGTACTTTGGTGTCATTGTTGATATACATTGTAAACATTGATGGTATCAATGAAGAAACATCTGAGAGTTTTCTGGCATTATTGTGTTCTGCTATATTTTTTATATATTCTCGTATGCATTAAACTGTTATCCTACGGGGTAAACAATCTTCTATTTGTTTGATTTATATTTGAGATGTCTATCAATAAATCTGTGAATAGGAGGTTTACTCTTTGAGGAAATATTTATGCTGTTTGTGATTTACTCTTATAATACATTTAGATTGTAATGATTATATTTTGTATGAGTTATATTGATCCAATGCTTTATACTAACATGATGGTGTCACTGACATTATTAAATTCCAGAAACAGGTGAATTGATGATTATATTTGATGAGATTATTATATTATTATTGCTTATACCATGGCATTTTGTCCTTTAAGAGTGAGGAGTGTCAAGTTCCTCAATATCAACTATCACATGTAAATTATAAGAAACATAAGAGATATTGTTGTAATTTATGTTCTACCTTTGGATTGCAATAATGAAAATGCTTAAAAAGGTGGTGAATTGAATGTACATTAATTCTATTCTCATCTTAACTTCAATCCTAATGGCAAGGTTAACCTCTTTTGAAACTTCAGTAAAATATACAATGTCGTAAATAAAATATACAATGTCGTAAATATTCAAGGAATATAAAAGCTATAGCATTTATTTTACTACAGAAGGATAAAATAATTCTACCTTGACTGAAAATTACAATTTTTTGATACTTACCTAGTGTTACTTTATCACCTTATTCTATGTCTCATCTTTTCTGCAGGAAATTCGCAAGTCAGTTCATAACTGGATACTTACCCAGTGTCATTCTTCAATTATTTTTGTATACCATTCCGCCAATAATGATGTTTTTCTCAGCTATTCAAGGGTGTGTTTCTTACAGTGGAAAGAAAAAGAGCGCATGTGCCAAGATGATCTACTTCACTGTTTGGAATGTGTTCTTTGTAAATGTTTTATCAGGATCTGTCATCAGTCAGATCACTACTATTATTTCCAACCCAAAAGATTTACCCAATCGACTTGCAAAAGAAGTTCCTACCCAGGTAAGAAACTCCAATACCTTTACATATTCTTTAGTATTTTGGTCACATGCAATACTTAGAATAGGTTTAACTGAGGTTTTACATAGGAATTTGTTTACAGTACAAGAATTGAACCAGTGGACTGAGGATTGGTGTTTCAGTCACTTTTTATATCTAGAGAAAAGCTGATCCACACAGTTATATTGAGCATCTTATTCTAACATATTTTCTTAGTTTTATATCTCTTATGTGTCTGCTCATGTGCATTTACGCCAAGAGGCTACAGTGTTGGCAAGGAGTCTCGTGTTGTGAATGTGTGCATAAATACTAACTCAAATTTGCATCTGTTTACATGTCAAATGATTAATATTTAGTAATAAAAATGATATTAATTATGTCATTTACTAATAAACAAAATATTAGTGATGCCTTATTAAGGAAAAATCTTATAAAAAGTAGCAAAATAAATAATAATAAATAGAATAAACTATATTGAAATTATTGCATTTGAATTGTTTTTCATTTAACTGTTTTCTAATTGTTTGCATGTCTTTATTTTTCTGTTTTATTATTATAGAAAAATAGAAAAACTCTTGAAATAAAAGCTAAAGTAGATAATTTTTGAAAATAAAGGGAAAAATAGTTCTTGACTAAATCGGAAAATAAATAGTGTCTGTCTTTTCTTATCTATGTACTTGCCTATTTATATGTTCATGAATCTATCTGGAAGTTTAGATAGATATAAAAAATGACATTTACATAGAAAATAAAATAGTTCTTTAACTAAAATTAAAAATAAATAACTTGTTTTCATAAAGTTTTTTGAAGCTTTGGGCATGTTTTCTATGATCTATTGCATAACTATTGAAAAGTTAAATAGTTTTTCAATTCAAATAAAGTATTTTTAATCTAAAATAAAGTTAAAATAATTAATGTCTATTTGCCTTTTCTTATCCATTGCTTATTTTTGTGTCCATGTATGTGTAGCAGTTTCTAGATATATGAAAATTAATATTCATAATACATATAAATATTGTGAAGGAAGATGCTTTATTTATCAGCACCTTGAGACCATTATCTCTAATGTCTTTTTGATAGATTTATTTAATATAATATCTGTAGTCTAGACTCTATACTAGTTTGTTATAGTTGTCTAATCAAATTCTATGTGCCATAGATGGAATACACAAGGTGGTAGAGGAGAATATTGAAAAGCTACAAAACTTAATTTTTTTAATCAGGACATATACATAGAGACAATACACATGAAAATAAGACAACTTTGGCCTTTAGAGATGTGTAAGAACCCCAACAGGTTCTAACTTCAACAAACACTGGATTTGCTTCAATTGTGAATGTTTGACATTTGGTCAAACACTTCACAGGCAAGCTCTGATACCACTGTAAGAACCCCAATAGGTTCTAACTCTGACAAGCACTGAATTTGCTATGCCAATGATATATAAGACTGATTTTTTTTGAAAATAAATATGCAATTGCTTGAATTTTTTTATAAAGTATTGCCAGGGAAGATAATAACTTTGCAAACACTTTGCAAGCAAACTAATAAGTTGGTTCACCAATAATTTGGCTTCCAATGATATAGACTTGCAACAACTATGGAATACCATACAAATTGGTTTAATCTTCAACATGGCATTTTGTCAAATACTTGGCAAACATACTACAATACATGGTAAATCTGAAGCTCTTTATTTGCTGATAGAGTGTCATGTCCCCTTTCTAGAGTGGACATCAGAGACGGAGGAGTTGGCCTATCATTGGAGTCTCATAGGCTAGCGGAGATGGATAGGGACTCATTCAGTGCATACAGTGACCGGATTTTGGCTTTACAAGCAGTTTGGAGCAGTTCCTAGATTTTAGGGGATATCCCTACTTTTTAGGAGGATGTGGCAGTTTCTAGATGTGAGATCCCACTGGACCATTCCATGGTTTTCAGTTTCAGGATGACAAGGTGTGTTCCCTAGTTTTTAGGAGCATCCCTAGATTTTAGAGATGGGACTGCCAGTTGACCCATCTCATTCGGCATCAGTCATAGACAAGTGACATGGTGGTAAATAGTGTTGCAGTGCAGTTCCTTGATTTTAGGAGGCAGTTCCTACTTTTTAGGAGGGAAATTCCTACTTTTTAGGAGGCGGTGTCAGCTTCCAGATTTGAGGTTCTATAAGGTCATCCCTTGGTTTCAGTTTCAGGAGATTTGGGTGTGTTTCCTAGTTTCTAGGATTATCCCTAGATTTTAGAGATGAGACTGGCAATTATCCTAGGTTGTCTGACATTAGTCACAAGCAGGTGACATATTTAGTCTTAGGATTTTGGGGTGTTTCGGGTGTTCTATGGCTATTTGGGATATATTTTAATATATTTAAATATTTTCCTAAGTTAGCGTTTTAATATTTTAAATAAGGCTATGTATATAGCCATTTTGGAGTAATA
>MU227436.1:909214-920530 GCA_018584345.1 Thuja plicata | reverse complement strand
CTTCTTTTAGCTCCTCTCAATGCGTGAATGCAAGCTACAAACTTGCACAAACAATCAACAATCGATCTATGAGAGCCAATTGATTTCCCAATATTTTTCCTAAAACCCCAATACTCCTCTCTCAAGCTTTTTTTCTCTTCTCTCCTTGTTTGCATGTGATAGAATGACCTTTTTAGGTCAAAAACATAACATATAAACCGGTTATGAAAAGCAAAAAACATTAAAAAATGTTTTTTTTTCACTTTATTGTTGGCTGCTGCCGCGATAGAGTCCTGGGCTCAGGACTCTCCGAGTCTAGCGAGTCCAAGGACTCTGTGAGTCCGGATGGACTCTGCTAGACTCGGCAGAGTCCGAGGCAAGAACCATATAAACTCGCTGGGTATGACTTGCCTCGGGACTTTGCGAGTCCAGCCCGGACTCGCAGAGTCTTGTAATGCTGGTTTTTCATCCCTCAAGTTGCAGAAACCCTTGTCTCCAATTCTTCACAATTCACCAAATTCATAAAATATCAAATGCTTAAGAATGATTTTGATTTTGCACAAGCATTGCTTTTATGATAATAAAAGATTACCTTCTTCAAGACACCAAAGGCAAATATCTTCTCTCACACACTTTTTACTAAAGAGCCTTCGTCAATACACTTTTCAATTAGAAGACTTCATTTAATAACTTTGAATTAATAATAAATAATTCCAAAGCTAAAAGCTTCATGAAGACACTTTTCACTTTAAAAGGCTTCTTCAACACACCTTTCACTTAAAAGCATTTTTTTAAGACTTAGGATTATATTCCATGTGGATTAATGATTAATACCCCCACTAGGTGCCCATAAGCAATTTATAAACTTAAACTCAATATATACCATTGAAAGTGCCAATATCATCACCGACTGAAAATAGCGCCTACCAGAAATGGAAATCGCCAACACTAAGTTACTAAAAATATTAAATTGACTAACTAAAACCCTCAAATCCAGGCATTAGCTCACGAAGCTCGCAATGATGAGCTAACCTCTGCATATTCCTGGAACCTGCTAAATTGGGGACATTACAGTCCTCCCTCCCCGAGATTGCTTGTCCTCACGCAATCGCCGAAACAAGGTACATATCGATCCAGCCGGATCCCAAGGATAAGTATGTATAATGTCCCAGGCATAACCTGCAAACTCCTGTGATGACAACTCCATCCACGGAGCTGTCCTAATCACACTGTCACCATGCCAACCATAGTGACCCACACAATCCGCAGTGCTAATCCTGCCTCCCCCTGGATCCCGGTAGAGACAAAATCACATCCATCCATAACAAGGAAGAATGGATATCCGATACCATTTGATAGACTAGAACTCCCTACACACCCTACCAATCTGCTCTGTGTATGAAGTCCATCCGTGCAACAGAGATAAGTACTCCCAAAAACAGTTGTACCATAACCTAGCTATCCATCCTTTGCAAAACCATCATGGATATGCTGACCTTGCAAGTAGCCTCCTGCTAACTTGCAGTAACTAACCTCATCAACTGCAGATGGAGAAAACCCAATCCCATATAGGATGGTATAAACCTGGAGCCAACTCACACCAATGTGCAGCCAAATCCTCAACCTATGGGTCAAAAGAGAAATGATGAGCACTCCTCACTGTGTAATTATGATAAAATGCTCCAATCTCTATCAGAGGCTCATCAATATCAATCCAAGAATCAAGAGATGGCTCTAATCTATGACTTTGAATAACTGGTTGGGCAGGATCCTGGGTAACCCTCTCAACAAACCCAACCACAAAATCCTTGTGAGGAAACATTGTAGTCAAAGTATCTACAATCTTTCCCACTAAAACCCAAACACCACGAGAACCTCGGATAAGAGTACCCTCAGAGGCCCCGAAATGTCCCTCCTGCAATTCAGGGCTCTCAAGAAGGTACTCCATAAGTTACTCTGTGCAATAGAAATTATATGAAGAAGCATCAACCTGCTCCCTTGAAATCCACAGTTGATCCCTTTGAAACTGTGGCACCACCAACTGCCTATCGCCATCAGCTGTATGAGATGAAGTAATAGATTTTCTTCTGGCAGAAGGAAAAAAATCACCATGAGAGCTCGTCTCCAAATTAGATGATACCCTGCCCATGTCCTGTGATGAAGACGGAGTAGTGTCAGGTCCCGGGACACAATTCTTTGACGAATCCACTACTGCTACCTCGAGACTCTCAACAACATGTTCTGTATCATTCGTCATCGTGCTACTGCTAACTACTAGAGGACCTAGTACCACAAGACTCTCTGCAGTCCTCCATTGATGCACTCACCTCCTCTGTATCTACTGCACTTGTACCAAGGATGGATGTAATTGTGTCCCCAACACATCCATCACTGCCATCCATGGAAGCCGACTCACCACCAACTACCACTATATGTAGGTGAACTGGATCTATGGCTGGCATAGACTGAACTCGCTCCAACTCCACAGACACCTTCCCCAACTGCATCTGCGACTACTGAAGAGCCAACTGGGTGCTCTCTAACACCCCAGAAGTTTCTTGAAGCTCGTGGGTGAGCTCAACTACCTCCTCTTTCCCCAATAATTCCTCGTAACAGGTGCTCCCCCACTCAAGCAAGTGTTCCCTCTCAGCTAACAACTGTACATAACTTTGCCTCAAAATTTTGATAGCCCCTCGAAGCGAATGAATCTTTGCTAGGGAAAGATAGCTACCACCGTACTCATCTGACATAGGAGCACCCCAACCGTAAACAACCAACAACTGCCAGATAGCATCATAATGCTCAAGAGTTGAAGAAATATATCTTTCGCTCACCCTTAGCTGTTCGGACACAAGATGTTTTTGCATGCCCTGGCTCCTCTATACACTCTCTGTCTCACTAATCGCACTATGGTAAGAAACTGTATCTACTAGACTCACCTCATGATCACTCTCATGTCTGCTAACAACGATGCACATGTCCAGCAACGAGGTACTGCCACTGGGTACCTCTACAAATACCTCCTCTGAAGAAGTGGAAGCCACTGCTGTATCAAACTGCTGGCACACATCTGCTTCCTCATCCTCATTCGTGAGTCCCTGTAAAATAGGAGTTGGGACCCATCACTATCAGATGACAACTTTGATTCAACACTCAATGCCTCGAATGATAAACCAGACTCACTGCAACACACATCATCCTCATACCAAACATCAGAGGTATCCACAACGCTAGTATTAGCATCGTCTAACTGAGACCCCTTTGCTATCTCCTGCTGCATACATGACTCAATGTCATCACGTGAATCAACAACACTGGGGTATGAATCTACATCACCTGACTCCTCCGTAACACTCAAATCATGAGTGTCATCACTGGGTAGCTCCATGCTCTCATCCTCTATATAGGAAAAGACTGATGTATCCTGCACTGACCCAACACTACGACTGCTGCTATAAAAGTTAGAGCTCATATCCTCCTCGCAGTCCTCAAAGACAACACCATCATCTAAATAATCAGAATCCATAGTGGCATTGACAACATCTTCCGCACTCACACTATCCATAGCATCATCAACAGGCTCACATAAGGGACTGTTGTCCTGAAAATCAAACCCTGTAACGCTAGTACTACTACCAATTGATGTAAAGTTGCCATCAATGGTAGTGAACATGTCATCAACTTGTTTCGTGACACTAACTCTGATATGCTCAAGATATTGAGACTCAGTACCACTGTTCGCCAACAAGTCAGTCACATCCACATGTCCCTGTAAAGAATCTCCAACATCATGTGTGCAAATAGGACTAGTGGCTGACCGACTAAGTACATGATCATCTCCACAATGATCAGTAGTTGCTGAAAATTCATCCTGAAGATTTCTGGATGCCTCACCTGTAAATTCTCGCGTCTCTCCTATCTTTTTCGTGAAGAGGACTTACTAAAAAAGGAAACCATAAATTTGGCTACCTTATCAATAGTGGACAGATTTGAGAGTTTCGCATTTAGCCTTTCTTGTGTTTGCCTCAGTTTCTTCATTTCTTTCATCATGACATTTGTTTGCTTTCTGAGATTAGTCATACTGTTCGACTAGTTTTCCTGTTTTCTTGATTTCCTGTATTTGTCCATGATTGTAACAACTGCAAGAGTGCTTGTCACTCAAGACAAACAAGTGAGCTCAATGATTTACACCCCAACAGGATGGTAGGAAAAGGCTCTGATATCACTGTAAGAACCGTAACAGGTTCTAACTTCAACAAAGACTAGATTTGCTTCAATTGTGAATGTTTGACATTTGGTCAAACACTTCGCAGGCAAGCTCTGATACCACTGTAAGAACCCCAACAGGTTCTAACTTTGACAAGCACTGAATTTGCTATGCCAATTATATATAAGACTAATTTTTGAAAATAAATATGCAATTACTTGAATTTTTTTATAAAGTATTGCCAGACAAGATAATAACTTTGCAAACACTTTGCAGGCAAACTAATAAGTTGGTTCACCAATAATCTGGCTTCCAATGATATAGACTTGCAACTACCATGGAATACCATACAAATTGGTTTAGTCTTCAACATGGCATTTTTGACAAATACTTGGCAAACATACTACAATACATGGTAAATCCGAAGCTCCTTATTTGTTGATAGAGACAGATTTTATGCAATGTAAATGTGCTCATACATTTGCCTTATAAACTAAACAAATATTCATATTTATATTCCACCATTACAATGTCTAGAATAGTCTTATTCAGAATTATGGAAATGTTTATAACAGCAAATTAAGAACCTGTAAGTGGCCGCCTTCTATTTGTTGATGAAACGTTCACAACAGCACGCTGAATTTCATTGAATGTGTTAGTTGACGATTGTGGAAGAAATGCAGTCACCATTAGCTAAATGTTTCAATCTATAAGCCCCAGGGTTGGCTGCTAACCCTCACATGAGGATTAGGGAGTGTACGGCAGTCCCAGAGAGTGGGTATTGACTGCAGAACGACTGCCATAAGATATGCTGCAAGTACTGCTAGGTAATTCTCTACAAATTGCCTTTATTTCAGACTACAAACGCCACACAATTCTTCCTTTGTTTGCACAGGTATGACTCCTGAGTGAAGCCACGCTAGGAAACAAATATCAATGTTTATCTCAACACCTCAAATGTTGGTTATCTTGAAGAGTTTTTCGTCCCTCAAGTTGCAGAAACCCTTGTCTCCAATTCTTCACAATTCACCAAATTCATAAAATATCAAATGCATAGAATGATTTCGATTTTTCACAAGCATTGCTTTTATAATAATAAAAGATATCTTCTTCAAGACACCAAAGGCAAATATTTTCTCACACACTTTTCACTAAAGAGCCTTCATCAATACATTTTTCAATTAGAAGCCTTCATTTAATAACTTTGAATTAATAATAAATAACTCCAAAGCTAAAAGCTTCATGAAGACACTTTTCACTTAAAAGGCTTCTTAAACACACATTTCACTTAAAAACATTGCTTTTAAGACTTAGGATTATATTCCATCTGGATTAATGATTAATACCCCCACTAGGCCCATAAGCAATTTACAAACTTAAACTCATTATATACCACTGAAAGTGCCAATATCATCACTAACTGAATATAGCGCCTAGGTGCCTGCCAGAATTGGAAACCGCCAACACTGACTTACTAAAATAGTAAATCGACTAACTAAGACCCTCAAATCCAGGCGTTAGCTCACGAAGCTCGCGATGATGAGCTAACCTTTGCATATTCCTGGAACCTGCTAAGTTGGGGACATTACATGATGATAGACAATGAGTGCACGTTTCAGTTCTCTCGGTAGTAAACACTAGGACTTTTCCAAATCAAGAAGTGTTTCTTTGTTGTTTCATTTGTAAAATTTCGCCAATAAAATGGTTATAATAATGAACTTGTCCATATGCATTTGGACTGGAATTTTGTGAAGAGGAAGATTATTTTTTTCTTGAGAGCTGTTAGAATATTTGTCATTGATGTCAAGTAGAGAATTAGATAAAATGTAGAAGTTAATGAAATTTGCCGAAATCCTAGTTTGTTTCAATGCAGATCTGGATGATGGCAAAGAGAAAACACATACAGATCGGGTTGTTGTTGAAGAGAACAAACATATTACAAGTCATCTCTCCGCTGGTTCAATCTGCATATTAATACCCAAGTTTGATCAACTTCAGTTTTTTGTTGCAATTATCTCACTTGCTAAATATCCCAGAATTTGGTTGATTGCTTCAGATCGATGATAATTCCCAGGATATCTCCACCACTATGTTTCTTGGAGTCAAGTTTCATTGTTCTTCATAAACTTGTTATATGAATTGCCTTTGTTATGAATCCGTTCAAGTGGTGGTTGATAAAGTTAGAACTGTTACTGTCTTTAGCAATGATTTACAAACTTTCTAAGTATTGTCGCCTCTAGAGATTTGTGTGTGCTTCAGTAATATAAAGGAATGTTAATTTTTAATTAAGAGATGTCAGTTGTAAGTTGTAACTGCAACAAACTGATTGGTTTTAACTGGAGATAGTTGGAACCACTTCAAAACAGTCTTTAACTACCTTTGAAACTACTCAACCGATGGAAATAAGGCAAGTCTGTGGGTGTCATTGATAAGAGATAAAACAAATGGTTTCAGTGCAAAGCAAGGTTTTATAGTAATGTTGCAGATGTGAAGTATGATGTGTAGTCAATTTGCATTGTAAAATCTGAAGAGTAATAGTGAGTGACTTGATACTTTATAGTCTGTTTACATTGTAAAATCTGAGAGTTGTAGTGAGTGATTTTGTGAAATCTAAGAATATAATTGTAAATCCTGAAGGTGAGTCTATTTTTTCTGAATCCTATCATTCATGTTGTTCAGAAAAATGTTTTGTATCACATCAGCAAATTAGAGAGGTCCGAAAAAGTCAAAAATTTTTGTAACATCCAGAAGGTTGGTGCCACAAGGATGCTGAGTTGGTGCTTTAGTTGGAGCTGGTGTTCTCAAGCAAGGGATTTGGTGATTCCTTAGGGTTGATGCCCTTAAAGAATTGTTCACAATTTTATTTGTGAGGTTGAATGAGGATAGTAGATCCTAGCAGCATTTCTCACTGTGGTATTTTCCATTCTAGGTTTTCCACGTACATCGGGTGTTGAAGTTTCTTTGTGTAATTCGCTCTTGTATCATTTTTTTCAGTTTCATTTTATGGTTATCATTATTAAAGTTTAAATTGATCAAGGATGAAAAGTTTATATCTTCTACTAATTCACCCTCCCCCTGTCCCCTCCCCCCCCCCTCAGTAGAAGAATTGTGTTCTACAATTGGTATCAGAGCCTGGTGCTTGAAAATGCTTAATCAACTTAAGTAGATCTTGGTTATAGAACACATGGTTTGTTTAAAAGGATTCTCATTAAATAAGGTACCTTTATTTGATGGTACTAATTATGTTTTTTGAAGTATGGAATGGAGAGTTATTTGCCTTCTTTGGGGTTTGATGTATGGATGTTTGTAGTAAATGGTTATATAATGCTAAGACAAAGAATGCAATTCTCTGTGGTTTATCTAATACTGAGTTTGTTAAAGTGACGTATTGTCAAACAGCTAAAGCCATTTGGGATAAATTGAAGAGCATTTATGAAGGTCATGCTAAAATGAAGCAAGCGAAGTTACAAACCTACAAGGCGGAGTTTGAAGGCTTGAAGATGAAACAAGAGCAGATTGCTGAATATCTTTTTTAGGGTTGATGAGTTTGTTAATGCCATGAAAGGTCTTGGAGAAGACATGAAAGATTCTGCAATTTTTCAAAAGGTTTTGGGATCATTGCCTTTGTGGTATGATTCTAAGATTTCTGCAATTGAAGAGGCTAGAGATCTTAATAAAATTACTGTTGATGATTTGCATGTTGGTGAAGATACATTCAAAAGAGAAGTTGCATTTAAGGCTGCAAGGAAAGCAAAGGAGACAAGTTTTGAATCAGATTGTGATATTGATGAAGAAATTGCAAATCTCGTTAGAAAATTTAAAAAGGGTTTTGGCAGTAGAAAGAGAAGCTGCCTTTTAAGTGCTTCAATTGTGGAAAGATTGGGAACTTTGCAGCAATGTGTCCTTATGGTAGAAATGATAAAGATGATGAAGCAGACTTCGAGAAGAAAAACAAAAATCAGTTTTGGTACAAGCAAAGAAAATCTTCAAAGAACATGAACAGCTTGTATATCAAAGAAGAAGATAGTACAAATTCAGAGGACATCAATGAGTGTGTATCTGATGCTAAAGAATATGAAACATTGTTCACAATTGTTGGGTCAATTCTTGAGGATCAAAGTAATGATGATGACGAAGGAGAGAGAATCTTGAAGGTGAATTGTTATGTGGCTTAGACGAAATCAGAAGATTAAAGAAGGAAAATAACAAGCAAAGGATTGTTCCTGTGGAGGAAAGTGAAGCGCTAAAGAAAGAAGTTGAAGGAGGTTGTCAAATCATCATCGATTTGAAGATCCAAGTTGAAGAGGCTAAGAAAAGAGACTATGTAATTAATTCTGAACTTTTGATGAATTTTGAAAAATGCTTGAAATTAGAAAATGAAGTTGTAGCTTTAAGGAATGAAATTGGACAAGTCAAAAGTCAATATGAAAAAAGAATTAAGTTTGTGAAGAGTTCTAAATATGCTGGATGAAATGTTAGTTGGTCAAAGGATAGACAAAAATAAATCTAGTTTGGATTTTAACAAAGGTCAAACATCTAGCACAAGTAATTCTTTTGGTAAAAAGGATAGTGATGATGGTTTCATTAAAGCCCAACGACAGAAAAGGCATCCATGGTTTCCTCTTACAAGAAGAGTTGCAATTTACAGGTTTTATCACTATTTTTTTGGTAATTGTAACTTCTGCAATTATTATGGTTATAAATCATTAGATTGTAGACCTTTTCAAGAACTAACTTTGTTTCTTGAAATTCTTTTGGTTCTTTGAAATATTTTAGTGTGATCTGTTATAAATGTCAAAATATTGGTAGCATTGCAAGATAGTGTAACATGAGTTTTGCAAAGCAAAAAAGGAACGGGAGCAAGTTCTTGAGTGTTCTTGAAAGTTTCAAGAAAGAAGAAGAAAAACTGTGGAAGAAGGGAAGTCCATGATTGTTCAGACTGTTTTGCATGTGAAAAGGCAGAACCTTTGGATAATAGACAACTTTTCTAATCACATGACTAGTGCTAAGAGCAAGTTCATCAAGCTTACAGATTGGAATGGTGGCTCAGTGAAGTTTGGAGATAAATCATCGATCAAGATTCGTAATAAAGGTGCCTTGAGTATAAATGGTTCATTAGAAACACATAATGTTTGGTATGTAAAAGGATTAAAATATATCTATTGAGTGTTAGTCAAATGTGTGACAATGCATACATTGTAACTTTTAATGCTCAAGAGAGTGAAATCAAAGAAATTAATTCAAGTAGGTCAATCGCTAAAGGGAAAAGAATAGAAAGCAATGTTTATGATCTCAGAGAGGTAAAAGGTAAAAGTTGTTTGTTAGGGCTAGTTGATGAAAGTTGCCTTTGGCATAGATGGAAGTTTGGGGATTTAGCTTCTCCTTCTCTCTGATTCTTTTTAAAGGCAAGCATCTGTTCATTGGGAGTATGTTATTGTTTTAATCTCCTAACCTTGGATAGTGAGGTTTTTTTTTATTTTTTGTCGATTGTCATTGATGTCAAAGGGGGAGAGAGATATTTGTTGCAAATACAGATTGTAGATTGATTTTTTTTTTGTTGCAGATTGAGTTTTCAAATTCCGATTTGAGTTTTTGCCATCAATGACAAATGGGGAGATTGTTAGAATATTTTGTTAAATTTCTGTCATTGATGTCATTCCTTTTTCGAGCTTGTCTCTTGTGTGCCATGTGTTTTTGGACTTCTCACCTTGCAAGTGCACGTTGAGCTGATTATTGGTGTTGGCTGGTGTTTCGACCTGGAACATAACGTACTCATATATATGACAGGGCAGTTACAAATGCATGACATGGGGCAGTTACAAGTACACGACAGTGCCGTTTTTTATCAGTGGCAGCCTATTACTGCAAGTTGTATTGCTTCCTCCACGTGTCATCTGGGTCTGTCTTTCACCGCCTAAATAAATCTATGCGGGCAGTTTGTTATGTTTTTGTTGAAACGGTTACAACAGGTGTGCTTATTTAGAAAAGAACTCTTTGCAGAACAAAAAACGGGGATAAAAGAACGGGCACAAAAGTGTCAATACGTTTTTTTTGAAAAAAAACTGCGGACAACGCTTGCAAAAAGAACAGGTGAGCTGTGTGATGAGTGGGCGAAAAAAAGTCATGGAGACTGTGAGTAGTTTCGAATAAGCTATCGACAACAACACAGCCAATAAGAAAAAGACAGATATTAGTCGACAACAACACAACCAATAAAAAAAGACAGATATCATGAAAAAACACAGAAGTTAATAGCATGAAGAAAATTCCAATGATGCCGCGGCAAAAGTGTAAAAAGATACATAGCAGGTAACGCATTGGACGCAACGAGGAACTTGAAGAATTCAGTGGTGAGAGATCAATAGTTGAAAATGGTGTGCATCAGCAGTGCTTGCAAAAAGAGCATTGAAGAAGCAGCTAAGACACAGTGAAGTCATACTGTGTATCGAATTCTGATGACTGTCACAATTTCTCTTGGGAGTTTCAATCTGTATATTTTTAATGTGAAGACTATGAAATAGGGGAGCAGCTCTGAAAGAAATCTTAAGGTGGAAAGAAAGGCAAATCTTTTGTATTAAGTCAGAACTCCCTGGTCTTTTCAATTCTTGTCAAGACACAGAACTTAATCTTTGGTGTTCGATAGCATTCAAATGTTCTTTTGAAAAGGTAGTCGCCTTTTGAATCAGGTTGGAGCCTGTAGAGTTGTAGCTCTGTTTGTAAAAGGGTTGAAGCCCATTAAAGTAGTAGAGCCGTGGTTTTTGACCCGTTTGGGTTTTCCACGTGAGAAAATCTTTGTCTTGTCTACCTGAATGTGTGTGCCTTTAAGTTTTCATGAAAAAGTTTTAAATACTGATTCACCCCCTCCCCCTCTCAGTATTGTTCGTTTTTCAATTGGTATCAGAGCCAGTCACTCTCTTCCAGTGCTTAAAAGCTTGAGAGTTCGATCCTTGTGCCCATCATGAGTGCCTTAGAAGGTCTTGCTACAAATCGTGCACCTCTTTTTGATGGAAACAACTATGCCTTTTGGAGTGTTCGCATGAAGACATACATCATGTCTCTTGGCTGTGATGTCTATCTTAGTCTTGTAAATGGTTACACTATTCCTTCTACCCCTCCTGCGGATGCTGATG
>MU227436.1:883214-904574 GCA_018584345.1 Thuja plicata | reverse complement strand
GTAAGATAATTCGAAACAAGGCACGTTTAGTTTGCAAAGGTTATTCTCAGATTGAAGGTGTGGATTTTAGTGAGACCTTTGCACCGGTTGCAAGGTTAGAAGCAATCAGAATTTTTCTTGCATTTGCCTCTTTCAAAGGCTTTAAGGTTTTTCAAATGGATGTTAAATCTGCCTTCTTAAATGGAGATTTAGTTGAAAAAATTTATGTTGAACAACTTGAAGGTCTGATTTCTGAAAATGTAGATTATGTATGCAAGCTGAAAAAGACATTATATGGACTCAAACAAGCTCCTAGAGCTTGGTATGACAGGTTGGATAACTATTTGCAGCAGCAGGGCTTCAAAAAGGGATATGTGGACAGCAACTTGTATGTTAAAGAGGAAGGTAACAACATTCTTATTGTTGTTTATGTTGATGATCTGATTTTTGGTAGTGATAGTGTCAATATGTCTAAGACATTTGCTGCGTGTATGAAAAATGAGTTCGAGATGTCTATGATGGGTGAGTTAACATACTTTCTTGGGCTGCAAATTAATCAATCTTCTAAAGGTATTTTTATTTCCCAAGCCAAGTATGTTAGGGAGTTACTCAAGAGATTTAAGATGGAAGAATGCAATCCGGTTAGCACTCCCATGGAAACCGGATGTAAGCTAAGTAAGGAGGATGTGTTTCCTTCAGTTGATCAGTCTTTTTATAGATCTATGGTTGAGAGTTTGCTGTTTGTGACAGCCACTAGACCAGACATTATGCAGGCTGTGGGATATGTTGCTAGATTTCAAGCTTCTCCAAAACAAACACATGTTTCAGCTGTTAAGAGAATTTTTAAATATTTACAGGGCACTGTTGATCTTAGTCTTTGGTTTCCAAAGAGTTCTGATTTTCTTCTTACAGCCTATACAGATGCAGATTGGGGAGGTTCAGTGGATGATAAGAAAAGCACTAGTGGATGCGCTTTCTTCTTAGGTGGCTGTTTGGTTTCATGGCTCAGCAAGAAACAATCTTGCACTTCATTATCCACCGCAGAGGCTGAATATGTAGCAGCTGTCTCATGTTGCACTCAAGTAATTTGGATGAAGAATACATTATGTGATTATAAGCTTGAAATTAGTGATCCCATTTATATTTTCTGTGACAACACAAGCGCTATTGACATTTCGAAGAATCCAGTGATGCATTCACGAACCAAGCACATCCCAATTAAATATCACTATTTGAAGGAGCAGGTTGCTAATAATATGGTAAAGCTAAACTATGTTTGTTCCAAAGAACAGGTTGCTGATGTGTTCACCAAACCCCTACCCCGAGATCGCTTTGAGTATCTTCGAAGCAAGCTTTGTGTTGTTTCACCTCAGTAAAAGATTTGTCTTCAGCGGTTGCTCTTCATTGTTACATCTTCTGAACTGCTGGTCATTGATGACAAAGGGGGAGTAGACTTTCAGAGGGAGTTTGGTTTTGTTTTGTTACAGTTGATTTAGTTTGGTTCAGGCATTTAGGGGGAGCTGTTTTTCCTTGTTTGTTGGGATTGCCATCAATGACAAAAAGGGGGAGATTGTTAAATTTTTGTCATTGATGTCATTCCTTTTTCAAGCTTGTCTCTTGTGTGCCATGTGTTTTTGGACTTCTCACCTTGCAAGTGCATGTGGAGTTGATTATTGGTGTTGGCTGGAGTTTTGACCTGGAACATAACGTACTCATATATATGACAGGGCAGTTACAAATGCATGACACGGGGCAGTTACAAATACATGACGGTGCCATTTTTTATCAGTGGCAGCTTGTTACTGCAAGTTGTATGGCTTCCTCCACGTGTCGTCTGGGTCTGTCTTTCACTGCCTAAATAATTCTATGCGGGCAGTCTGTTATGTTTTTGTTGAAATGGTTACAACAGGTGTGCTTATTTAGAAAAGAACTACTCTCTGCAGAACAAAAAACGGGGATAAAAGAATGGGCACACAAGTGTCACTACATTTTTTTTGAAAAAAAACTGCGGACAGCGCTTGCAAAAAGAACAGGTGAGCTGTGTGATGAGTGGGCGAAAAAAAGTCATGGGGACTGTGAGCAGTTTCGAATAAGCTGTTGACAACAACACAACCAATAAGAAAAAGACAGATTTCAGTCAACAACAACACAGCCAATAAAAAAAGACAGATATCATGAAAAAACACAGAAGTTAATAGCGTGAAGAAAATTTCAATGATGCCGCGGCAAAAGTGTAAAAAGATACACAGCAGGTAACGCATTGGACGCAACGAGGAACTTGAAGAATTCAGTGGTGAGAGATCAATAGTCAAAAATGGTGTGCATCAGCAGTGCTTGCAAAAAGAGCGTTGAAGAAGCAGCTAAGACACAGTGAAGTCATACTGTGTATCGAATTCTGATGACTGTCACAATTTCTCTTGGGAGTTTCAATCTGTATATTTTTAATGTGAAGACTGAAATGGGGGAGCAGCTCTGAAAGAAATCTTAAGGTGCAAAGAAAAGCAAATCTTATGTATTAAGTCAGAACTCCCTGGTCTTTTCAATTCTTGTCAAGACACAAAACTTAATCTTTGGTGTTCAATAGCATTCAAATGTTCTTTTGAAAAGATAGTCGCCTTTTGAATCAGGTTGGAGCCTGTAGAGTTGTAGCTCTGTTTGTAAAAGGGTTGAAGCCCATTGAAGTAGTAGAGCCGTGGTTTTTGACCCGTTTGGGTTTTCCACGTGAGAAAATCTGTGTCTTGTCTACCTGAATGTGTGTGCCTTTAAGTTTTCATGAAAAAGTTTTAAATACTGATTCACCCCCTCCCCCTCTCAGTATTGTTCGTTTTTCATATTTGTCATTGATGTCAAGTAGAGAATTAGAAAATTTGATAAAATGTAGAAGTTAAATGAAATTTGCAAAAACCCTAGTTTGATTGAATGCAGATCTGATTGATGGTGAAGGGCAAACACATACAGATCAGGTTGTTGTTGAAGAGAACAAAACCTTACAGACATTACAAGTCATCTGGCCTCTGGTTCAATCTGCATATTAATACTCAAGTTCAATCAAATTGAGTTTTTTGTTTCAGTTAACTCATTTGCAAAATATCGAATTTGGTTGATTGCTTCAGATCAATGATAATTCCCAGGATATCTCTACCACTATGTTTCTTGCAGTCAGGTTTTATTGTTCTTCATAAACTTGTTATAAGAATGACATTTGTTATGAATTGGTTCAAGTGGTGGTTGATACAGTTAAAACTGTTACTGTCTTTAGTTATGATTTACAAACTTTCTTAAGGGTTGTTGCCTCTAGAGACTTGTGTGTGCTTCAGCAATGTAAAGGAATGTTGAATTTTAATTAAGAGATGTCTGTTGCAACTGCAACCAACTGATTGGTTGTAACTGCAGACAGTTGGAACCACTTCAAAATAGTCTTTAACTACCTTTCAAACTACTCAACTGGTGGAAATAAGGCAAGTACTATTTAAAGGATGCATAGGATCATGGAAGACAAGTCTATGGGTGTCATTAATAAGAGATAAAATAAAAGGGGTTCAATGCAAAGCAAGGCGTTATAGTAATGTTGCAGATGTGTTAAAGATTGCAGATGTGAAGTGTGGTGTGTAGTTTGTTTAAATTGTAAAATATTAAGAGTAATAGTGAGTGACTTTCTAGTCTGCTTACATTGTGAAATTTGAGAGTTGTAGTGAGTAATTTTGTGAAATCTAAGAACATTATTGTAAATCTTGAAGGTGAGTCTATTTTGTCTGACTCCTATCATTCTTGTTGTTGAGAAAAATGTTTTGTATCACACTCTCTTGTAATTTGCATTTGATGAGACATACTTTCATGTTCACAAGTATTATAATCAATGCAAATCATCTTTAAAACACAGATATATGGAGTCAATGATATATATGGAATTTTCTAATTTACTTTATTTTCTGTTGCAGGCAACTTTCTTCATCACTTATATTTTGACATCTGGATGGGCAAGTTTATCATCAGAACTTTTACAACTATTTTCATTGATATCGAATGTTTGTACACTATGTACCGCTAAGAGTTCCAAAGATGTGGAGTCTGTACCCTCATTTCCCTACCATCAAGAAATTCCTAAAGTGCTACTTTTTGGGCTTCTTGGGTTTACTTGTTCTGTGTTGGCACCTTTAATTCTACCCATTCTTCTTGTTTACTTTTCACTTGGATTCATCATATACCGTAATCAGGTAAGTTCCATAGATTTGAATTCCTTTAATAGTTTAATTTGCATTTATTGAAGATAAGAAAGTATGAAAAATGAGTAAATTTATTTTGAACAAAGTTAAAGAGTCTCCATAACAATCTTGTCACCTTTGTTGTTGATTATATGTTTTATTGCTGGCAAAAACATAATGGTATCTTTATGCTTGAATGAATGGCATTGAGTCTCCATTATGTTGAATTGGCTCTGTTCAGTTCTGATATAAAGTCATGTGATTATGTGTTTGTCTGAGATGGTTGTTTATGAGTTCTTTTTGTTTTTTCTGAATCTTGTTGTAGACATCACTTTTTGAGCATAGAATCATTTATCTTAAATAAGCCCATTATTTTGTCTTTGTTCCATGGCATTTTTTTTAGGTTTGCATATGTTTTGCTTCATATATATTGGTCAAAGAAATGCTTACTCCTTTGGAAACTGTGAGAATTGATTTCAATCTTTTGTGTTTTGTGTTCTTTATGCAATTGCATTATTGTAGATTTAGCAGCTGTGCAAACACTTAATATTCAATATCCACTTGGAAAGCTCTTAAGTTATAAAAGCATTCAGACCGTCTTTTCAAAATTGAGAGCTTTTAGCTTTCAGTGTAATGGCAGTCTGCTTATTTTGGGATGATAGATGGGAACATATCTATACAAGTTATCAAGAAATGATTTTGCAAGGAAGTCAAATGCTCTTATGTGGAACCATTCAATCATATGGTAAGGCACTAAAGTTATATTTTTCATTGTATTCAAGTCTCTATTGAGACTTGTGACGTTATTCACAAGGCTATCAAAGTGCTTACAGAAAGGGGTAGTTGTATTGGAGAATGAATTTCAAGATAGATACACTGCCTTAACTATTAGGGTCAAATAGGCAGACTGTATTGTTCTTTTAAATTGCACCTTTCAGTGCATCATGAAAAAGAACATATGTGCAATAGAATTGCTCTTTGAATTAGATGGGAAGCTCCCTATAAAACAAAAACTAACATACTTGAAAAGTATGTACTTGCTATTCACAATTTGCAAGAATTCATCAGTAAAAATACTAGATCATGACATGACAACTTGCAAGTTGAATGGAAACTTCAATCAACTATGACTAAATTTGACTCAAGATAGGAATGATTACAAATTGCTGCCAAATGGTCATTATTAGTATGACCATTGAGTTCAACAATTGGCTTTGTTTGGGGACCACAACATATAGTTGGGTAGCAGAGTCAAAGCTATATGTAAATCACCTAATGAAACATGATGTTTACATTATATGAGAAGAGACACACTACTACATTATAAATATTTCATGAATTGGGAAATGCTTGAAACTGTACGGAAAATAAAAATGATTTTTTTCAAGTGGAAACCAATGGAAACTAAGTGCGTTACACAAAACCATCTACAAGCTGGGAAAAACAACAGCCTCTCCTTGTCAGCTAAATACTAATTGGGATAGCATGTCAATTTATAATCTTAAAACTTTACAACTTACTACGAAGCCTTTGCCAAACTTTCTCAAAGATCTAGGGTTGAGGCGGATAGGATTGATCATGCAACAAGAAATTCAACATGAAGTGATTGATATGCATTGATTGTAAGATGATTGTCTTGAACAAGGAGAAAGCATTCTAGCAGGTAAAGATACCTTGCCTTATTGTGAAGCTATCTAGAAAGATTTTGTGGCTGTCGTATTGTTTTAGGAGGGGCAACAATCACATATCAATTCTCTTTACCTGTGTGTTCATCATATGCAACTTATAAACTTATACAAGTATTGTCTTGTGGAGAAAACTGCAGCTATTCAGATAAACTTTCCATTATACGTTCTTGGCTTTTTAGATCTACAACAGATAGTAAGTGTGCGTCTTGTGATGGGGACAGTTTTTTATCTTCCTCATCAATTGAGCCTTTGTCTAGCCAACTTTTGGGTAGCCCATTTTTAATACGTTTGTCTTTATTGATCATAACTGGATTGTCTATAATCTTCTCACCTTTTCGTGCTGAAACTAAGAATTCTTGGACTGAATTGACCATCGATTAAACATTACTATATTTAGGAAACTATTTTCACCCAACTGTGATCTTTCATTGAAATGAAAATATAAACCTTTTGAAACTGAAATTTCTTACTGAAACTACTCTTAGAGTTCACAAAACTTGTAGGGGCAGCCTCCTGAGATAAAGAATCTATTTCTAGCATGAGATTCCCTATACCTTGATTAGGAACAAATTGTGGATGCTACATGTAAATGTGTGCTCTATATTTTGGGTTGTTTTTTATTAGATAAACAGGGATAGGGCCTTGATCATTTACAGATAAAACAACTTCAAAAGAACAACATCAGGGAACAGCAAAACACAGTGAGACAGACCCCCCCACACCTAGCATACAAAATAACCAAAAACAGAGTCACCAGTTAACAAGAATAGACATTTAACCACATCTAAGGTGAGAACCATAGTACTTATCCACACTACCATAAGCCTACTTAACATATAGACAATATTCAAGTGTTTATCATCAATTAAAGCTATACTAACCCTAATAATGGTAGTCCTTTTAAAGATTAAAAGCTCCATCTAGGAGCAGAGAAACACAATAAGCTTAACTAAGAACATTATTTTGAATTAAAGAGAGCCTCAATGAGGCTCCAGTCTTTTTCCAGCTCCTTCAATGCCACGGTCTAGGTGTCTAGTTTACCCTTCTGAGGGTATCCAACTTTCACTCCTTTGCTACAAACTGTTCTTTTAAGTTGCTTCTTTAACTTGGAGGTTCTAGTGGCAATACCCATCACCACTCTGTTCATAATGCCATCACTTATGTGGATGAGAGAATAGAGTGCCTTGTCGATACCCTCACACTTAACATTTACCATTTTCTCCAAATGGTTCAACCTATCCACAATACTTTGCAAGGGCCCATGGGTTTTCTTGTATAGTATTTTCTTCCCCAAAATCCAACTAGTCTTGCTTGTCTTCATCCTCATCAATAGAAATTTCAACTTCATCTTTATCAAATTCACCCTCATCTTGGTCCTTTCCTGAGTCCCCATCCGAATCTTTCACAGAGGCAATATCATGTTCCTCTTAATCTTCTTCACCATTATAACATTCATCTTGGCTATTTATCATCCTCTTTGGAATTGTTTTGAGAAGAAATAATTTCTTCTTCTTCAAACCCAATATTCTTCCCTTTTAATGAAGGGTCAGTAATAGATTTGGCCATCAAATTCACCCTCATCTTGGTCCTTTTCCGAGTCCCCATCCAAATCTTTCCCACTATTCTTCCCTTTTAGGGAAGGGTCAGTAATAGATTTGGCCAATCTAGAAAACTTGCAGCTACCTGACTCAGAGCCCATCTCCTCAATCTTCAGGTTTTTAGCCCTTTCCTTCTCTTCTTCAACATCTTCCAATATTGTGATGGTGACCCCTTTGAAACTAAAAGAGGGGTAAAAATTTATTCAAACACAAAAGAGATACAAAACAATTAGAATCCCTAACAGAGAGAGCAGTACAGAACCCTATCCCTATCCACTAACTGATCTAACATATGAGACATATCAGGAGGCAATTGCCCCTTATCCACTATATTGCAATCCTACATTTGATTTGAAGCCCATTTGGCCAAACAATCCGCAACATCATTCCACTCCCTAGGAATGTGTGTAAAAGTATCAGATTCCAAGGAGCTGCACAACTGGAGAATCTGTTTGATAACCAAAGCTAAGTTCTTACTAACATCCACAAGCTCTTGCCTAGCTGATAAAGTCACCATCACCTAAAAAGCAGACTAACAAATAATCCTTCGTCAACCAAGAGTACAACGCTCACCAACATACAAATTGGCAGGAGCCTCCATTTAATTATTCGTATGAAAGCCCTTATGAACATAAAAAATAAAGTGAACATCACCAGACGTATCCTGGCCAACTCCACCAATGCCAACATGCCCAGGATTGCTCTTTGAATTTGAATCAGTGTTAATTTTTAAAACTCCACAAGGAGGGGGTGTTCAACGACCCTCTCGATTGATCCTTCGCAAATGATATCTGCCTCTACTATGTCTACCCTGACCAACATACACCGGATCACCCCCTTGATTAGGACAATTAAGACGATTGCAAATAACATCCCTAGGATCCACACCTCTAGTCAATTCACGCTTAACCAAAATAGTCAATATTGTGATGGTAGCCCCTCTATTAGCAATTGAATTATTATGTTTCTTCTTTGAGGGGCCAGAAAGGTTGAGCAGGGTTTTCCTTTTTTCAAGGGTAACAACAAGAAGTTCATTAATAGGGCCAGGGAGGGAACTACCAGCCTTCTTTTTGTTTTTGGAGGGGACAGGAGAATTAGCGGAAGAATTCCCCAAAGTAAGTCTTCTAGGCACATCATTTAGGGCTTCCTGGGGAGGGGAGGGAGGGCGAACTTGAGGAGGTGGGGGGAAGACTTGTTGCTTGGGAGGCATAGGGTTCTTATGAGGGTCCATGTCCAGGACATATTTGTAGAGAGCCATTATAATGCCTTGATGTAACAGAGGGGATGGTCCTCCCTCAATGCTCTATTGTAGTGAGGACAGAAAAAAATGAATGTTTATTTTTTCCCTATGTCTCACATGATTCAACAATGGAAAACCCATGCACAACCATATACTACCCTCCAGCATGAAATAGTGCATGATATGAAGACTTACAAGTGCATATGGGGGAGGAAGGTCTAACCTGTCATAGCCATTCTGGAACTGCTTGAGCTGTTCCCTGTCTTCAAGAATTCTTTTAATAAAGCTTTGATAATTCCCCGAGCTTTTCTTTGCCACTCTTATGCCTGAATTCTCCAGACCCGTCGTGTCTGCTGTCATTTGGGGTTTTTAGATTTATACAAGTTTACATGTTTTACAAACATCCTTCTCTTTATTATTCTCTTATTTTATTTTTATTAACCTAGTGACCAAACAATCAACTGAAAGGTTTTGTGGGATTCTTTGGAAAAATCTTCTGTTTATGCATAGGTTGTGTATACATGTAAGCTTTCACGCTTAAGCAATTTTCTAGCAAAGTGATGAAATTATAGAAAAACAAAATGATTTTATGATTGAGATTGCTGCGTGAATTATACAGGTGATGAATGTATACTGTTATAAATATGATACGGGAGGACGGTATTGGCCAGTTGTGCATAATGGCACCATATTCTCTTTGATCTTGACACAAGTAATTGCACTGGGAGTGTTCGGGTTAAAGCACTTTCCATTAGCTTCAGGGTTGATGGTCCCACTAGTTGTGTTTACTCTTCTTTTCAATGAATACTGCAGGCAACGTTTCTATCACGTTTTTGAAAATTACTCTGCAGAGGTATCTCCTACAATCCAAACCACCTGTGCATGCATGATTTTGTAGTAAATGACATGTTTTTCAATTGATAACTCTATAGCTCTTGATTTATGGCTTTACTGTCTGCACTTTGAATCCCTGCATAATGTTTTGGTTTCTTTCAAACTGTTGAAGTACCTCAGGGTTTCTGTGTTTAACTCCACATTCATAATTAGCGGTCATAGCATCCTTGTATGATACCATTAGGTGAAATATATTGCATTCAGGGGATGAGTGATAAGTAATAGGACTCATGATTAAGCTTTGTTTACTTCATTACGAATATGCCTTATCTATGCTGACTTGTATCTGACATGGACACTTTTGCAGATTCTAATAAACAAGGACAGAGAAGATGACCAAAGCGGCCAACTCAATAACTTTCTTAAGACTCTAGATTCTAAATACTTGCATCCAACTTTAAAACCAGTTGAATTGTCTGACTCTGAGAATAACATAGAAGTTAACAAAGAAGTTAATGTGATTTCTGAGAGAAACTTAAGAACCAGCATGATTAACTATCCGCTTGTTAGAATATTTCATCTATCACGGCTTAAAGAGATTTACTTGTGGC
Organism: Thuja plicata; assembly: GCA_018584345.1. Taxonomy (NCBI): domain Eukaryota; kingdom Viridiplantae; phylum Streptophyta; class Pinopsida; order Cupressales; family Cupressaceae; genus Thuja; species Thuja plicata. The sequence goes on along the minus strand of MU227436.1, from coordinate 894,422 downwards.
TGTCAATGACTTTGTCATATCAAGAGAGACGAGTATCAAAATAAACAAAATTGAAAGTGTGTTGCAGGATCTGCTTATGTAGAAGAGGAGGCCTATCCTGCTGTTAGAGATTTTGAATGTCCTCTGCTTTCTCCCAGTTTGTGCTGCTTTACATTACAAATTTACGAAAGCAAATGACTAATTGGAGCGCATTTAGGTAGGCAAAAGGAACTTGTAAATACTGGCTGCAATTTTATTATTTTTATAAGTTGCATTCCAGTTTTTCTATCTATATCATTAATTTTGTACAGACCATTTCAATTCTATGTAGATTATTCATTGTGTAAAATATTTGTGTAAAGCTCTTCTCCATTACAATCAGTCTGTGTCTCAACAGGTAGTTTGTTCTTGATGACCACCATGCTTTAAAAGACAACGCTTAATTGTGCAGCTGGGTTGGTTGGTTGTATATACTATAAATAGAGAAAAATGAGTTGAATATTTATGTTTTCAATATTTCAAGCATTTGTTTTGACAGTTACTGTTGATGTACCATACTCGGTACCAATGAAGATCAAAGTCGTCATTGACGCAGGACATATTTCAGATAGAAATGATAATTTATTTTTGAAAGGATAAAATGATAGTTGCTTGTTATAATTTCTCACATTGCGAAGTGACTAAAACAATAAAGTCAAATGCAGATTGTACTATTCAATATCATGTTTACAATTTTGTTTAATGGATATGGAGGGTGGTCTAATGAAATAATTGATTGTATCTACTGATTTTTTTTTGTATAGCTTCAATGCATTATTACAAATGATAGTTTCTTGTTATAAATCTTCTGACATTGTGAAGTGACTATGACGATAAGTCAAATGCATATTGTACTATTCAATATCATCTTACAATTTGTTGAATCAATATGGTGGGTTGTCTAATCAAATAATTCGTTGTATTTACTGATATTGTCGTGATAGCTTCAATGCATTTTGGTTTTGGGATGTTGTTTTCATTTGTAAAAAAATTAGATCTTATCAGAGGTAAGGAAACATAATAACTGGGTTGGATTATTCCATTTGAACCTTAAAGCACTTGGAGTCTAGTTTTAATATTTAACCCTAGGGATTAAAAACTTATAGGAAATCAATTAAGTTTTTCAATTTTATAATTATGTCAGAATTTTGTACACACATTCTCACCCAAAGATAAAGAAATATGGCTCAATATGCAAGAATCTAGGTCTCCTATTGTTTAGTAGACTCAATACTAATACTATAGTTTTAGAAAGACCTGACTTTTACTACCACCGTTACTTGTCCAAATCAACAATTAGAAGGTTGATAAATAACACAAGAAAATTGTAAATAAACTTTAAAAAATGGTGTGATAAGATCATTTTTTCTTTTAATATATCAATCTGGGTGGAATAAGCCGTTCCAGCCCTAGCCTAATTGTGGAGGTGCACTACGAAAGATGTTAGTAACTAAAATTAATAAGACGTATCTTAAGGAAAATTAAATAATTTGTTCAACCAAATATATGTCACCTATAAACACTTGGGAGCTACGGGATTTAGTAATTAATATCATCATAGAAAAAAGTTCAAAAGAAGTGGAATTAATAAAGAGAACCAAAAAGATCATTTGAGAGGTCGTCTGCAACAGGCGCAATAAGCCGTTCCATACCTAGCCTAATCGGAGGTGCACTACGAAAGATGTTAGTATCTTAAAATTAATAAGACATATGCTAAGGAAAATTAAATAATTTGTTCAACCAAATATATGTCACCTATAAACACTTGGGAGCTACGAGATTTAGTAATTAATATCATCACAGAAAAAAGTTCAAAAGAAGTGCAATTAATAAAGAGTCAAACAAAAAGAAGATCATTATCTATGTGAAGATGAGAGGTCGTCTGCAATAGGTGCGGAGGTAGGGGTAGGATTTTAGACAAGGTGCTTTTGGTCATTCCTCTGGGTTTTCTAGGGAAATACTTATGCGTCAGGGTCAGCTACACTTTCAAAACAAAGGCTTGGAGTGGGGTAGAGGTTACATTTCACAACCTCAACAATTTAAGTGACAAGAAAAGGGAGTACATTTGAATGACAAAGACAGACAATGGGGACACGAAAATGGGCTAAGGGATCATAAATGGGGTCAGAGGTTTCTAAGGAATTTTCCCATTAATCCAAATCTCATCCCAATCTTTTCAACAAATCTAGATGGGAAATCGTTTAATTCCCTATTGCCTAGGAAGGCTTGGTTGAGCATACATTGGGTCTTCCATAAGAAACAATCAGATATCATAAGAAACAACAGGATTCTGGGATATCCCAACGGCTCAAACAGAAACTTGAAGAGTCAAAGGAGGAATAACAAGTCCAGATTGAAATGGATCCCCATGATTGATATTCTTCAGCAAAGGAAGCAGCACCAAGAGAGACAAACAAACATGAACGAGGCAAAATAGGAAAATCACATCCCCACTAGAACTAATACAGAGGAAATTCAAAGTAGGGACCTCTCCAATCGTGGCCAGTTGAAGTCTCTATTACCTTCTTGGAAGAAACATTAGACGAGAGAAGGCTCCTTCTACTCCAACAGGCATTGATTTGTAAGTTCTGGGAAACCAATCTATCTTACTTAGATTTCATTATATGGGCATATAAAAATTGGGAAAACATATTTCAGATTAATTGTCTAGATGTTGAGCTAGGATTCTTCTTAGTCACATTCAAAGACAAAACAATAGAGATAAAATCTTTAAATCTAAAGGTTGGTTCTATAATAGTCGTGGACTGCACATGCAACAATGGTGCCCAAATTTTAATAGAAGAAATCATGCCATCAAATTTATCCCTATGTGGAACCTCTAAAGAATCTCCCTATGGAATACATAAATGACCGTTGACAATTTCAAATTAGAGATAAACTTGTTTTTGTGGTTTTTGTATTTGAAACAAAAAGCACTACAACAAGTAATAAAAAAAGACTATAATTATTAGGTCCCAAACCTGGAACTTCTGAAGAATCCGAGGGATCGTGGCAACATTATTGGCCCAAAAAGATAGCTTTAGATGGGGCTAATAGGCCTAGGGTGAATGATAGTTCTAGATTAATGTCAAAAAATAGGTGTAGAGTTGGCCAACGGTCTACAGAGCAAATCAAGATTTCAATAAATAGTGGAAGATCTAGGAATAAGTCCTGCAAGCCACTATTGGATTGCTTTCCTATAAATGATATACCTAGATTCAATAATAGGCTTGCAGAACAACTTCTAACTCAATGGTTCATAGAGGTTCAAACAAATATAATTGAAGAAATAACAGATCAAGTCCTAGCAAAAAATGAGACACCTGAGCAAAAATATTTAACCTCCATAGGTGAGGAATCTAATGAGATTATTCTCTTGGAGCACCATGAGAGTCCCCAATATGAGTCTATTAAGTCTTCGACAATTGTTCTTCCCCTGACAAAAGGATGAGGATGATATTTTACAAACCAGGATCAGTGATATGTGAGACTTGGCCAGATCTAAGAAAGATTGCCTTCCTATTCAGGAGAAGGAGCAAGCTGGTTGGGACTCTTGTGCATTCATCACCCAACCATCAAAACTCAGGGGTTATGGAGGCCATTTCCTCAACCAATAGCTCGAGTTGCAGAAAATCATGTAGATTATTAGCTAAAGATTTGGATGGTAGAGCTATAGCAGGGAACAACAATGCAAACCTCAAGCAAAAGAAAAATTCCAAGGTGGCAAAAGGAAAAGCTAATAAATCTTTATCAAAACCAAAAATCAAAGGGGGCATTGTACCTTTAAAATCGGTCTCAAAAAAGAAACAACGAAAGGAGTTAGGCAAGGAAAACTCCCTTAACTCTCAAGTCGAGAATACACCTTCGGGGTCACCCATCTCCCTCAGACTACAAGTAGTGTATGATCCCTTTGAATGTTCATGCCCTGCATCCCTCTTGGACAAGACATCCAAATCACTCACTTTTGTAGAAAGGCTTCTAGAAGCATATTCTATGGAGGATCCTCCCTTAAGTCCTCATAATGGGCAAAGCTCACCAAGTTCTCCCTTGGCCCCCATTGTGTCTTTGGATTAGAACAAGAACTTTCCTATCTTGAAATCTTTGGTAAGGAATTCTTCTCCATACTACGGGGCCATTCTAGAAAAAGGGAAAGGAAGGAAATCATTAGTAGAATTAAGAGCTGAAGACGGGGATGACTTAGACTAGAAGAAGATTACAACATATTTACAAGCAGGGAAGGGGAAGTTCCTTCCCAAGTCACAATGAAAATCCTTTCTTGGAATGTTAGGAGTCTTAATGGTCCTAACAAGCAGCGAGTGGTCAAACACTTCATTTTCTCTACCAAGGCATATGTGGTTCTATTGCAGGAAACAAAAATGAACATCGAGGAGATGTCCGAATTTGCCAAGGATCTAGGAAATTGGTCAGTGGAGGGGATTGAGGCCATAGGTTCTTCTGGTGGATTGGCGATAATTTGGAACTCAAGAAATATATCTTGTTCAAAGTGGGTTAGGAGCAGTAACTGGATTGGTGGTGAAATAGGTAGTTTGAGCTCCAAGTTTAGTTTATCTATTCTAAATGTATATGGGTGGAGATTAGTATATGTCTCCTGGATTGGGCAGACAAAAACATTATTCTTGGTGGTGACTTTAATGCCATAGCACATATATCTGAAAAGTTGGGGGTTCTCAGAGGGAATCTCAGACTCAATTGGACTTTAAGGAGTGGCTGCACTTAGAAAATCTAATGGAAATTGAACTCGACAATGGGTCATACACTTGGTCTAACTAGAGACTTGGGATCAACAACATTTCAAAAAAATTGGATAGATTCTTCTATAAAGGAGATCTAACTGCCTTTCCCTTTGTCTTGAAAGCCTCAATTAGCCCAACTTCTGGTTCATATCACTATCCTATTCAGCTTGACATTTTGGGGGAAGACAAACCTCTGCTCTGCCCCTTCAAATTTGAGAATATGTGGCTTAAAGATAAGGACTTCTCCAAAATGGTTGTAGATGGTGGTCAGAATGCCGGGTTAAGGGTTCAAAGATGTTTTGCTTTGTTTCAAAACTCAAATATGTTAAACAAAATATGATTATTTGGAATAAAAACCATTTCAAAAATATTTTCTCCTCGAAAATGAATATTGAGCAAAGACTTAAGGACTTGAATGAAATTATCATCTAGCAGGGTATGAACAGAGACTTGTATGAGATGGAAAAGAATCTTCTTAGGGATCATGAGGACATTCTAGCGAAAGAAGAGATATGTTGGAGACAAAAATCAAGTGAGATATGGCTGGAAGCATGGGGAAAAAATACAAAAAAAAAATTCATAACAGTACTAAACTGCATAGGAGTTCCAACAGAATTCACCAGATTACTAATGCTAATGGGGTCATGCTTCAAGATCAGAAGGAGATTCAAGCAGAGATTGTAAACTTATTGAACAACACAGAGGGCTCACATATTCATGCTTAGAATGCAATGTTGGTTGACATTCCTAAGATTGTAACTTACGAGGACAACCAAATCTTCTTGGCCAAATTTTCTGAGGAAGAGATTCTGTAGACTCTTAACCACATGGATCCTGATAAAGCTCCTGGTCTAGATGGATTTTCTCCTAGCTTCTTTCTGCATTGCTAGCCTGTGTTGGGGAAAGAGCACACAACGGTTTTGGAGGTTGCTCGTTCTTCATGAGGTAGATTTTTTGATTGAAATTAATAACACTTTTATTTCTCTTATTCCCAAGAAAGAACAAGCCAATAATATGGATGAATTTAGGTCGATTGCTCTTTGTAACACCATTTATAAATTTTTATCTAACGCTTTAACCAATAGATTAAAAAAGTTATTGGGGATGAATAAACGGGGTTTGTTCCATGGAAATCAATCTTAGATGGTACAATTATTTCTCAGGAAGCAATTCATTCAATTCAATGCAATAAACATCCAAGCATGATCATTAAATTAGACATAAAAAAAGCTTATGATAAGGTGGACTAAAGATTATTAGCCAGATGCATGGAAAATTTTGGGTTCTCAAAAGCTTGGATCAATTTAATCTACTATTGCATTTCAACTCCTAAATTTTCCATCCTTATCAATGGCTCCCCCATGGATATTTTGAAGGCTCTAATGGGATTAGGCAAGGGGACCCCTTATCTCCCTTCTTATTCATCATCATGGCAGAAGCATTGGGTCACACTCTCATTAGCCAACATAACTATGGCACCCTCAATTGTGTGGAAATCGCCTCGGTTGTTGGGGCAGTCATTCATCAACAATTTGTAGATGACATCTTACTTTTTGGAAAAGACTCCTTAGGGGAGGCTTTATAATTTTAAAAAAATCCTAGATAATTATGCCTTAGCTTCTGGACAAGTTGGGAATAAAGGAAAGTCTTTAGTTTTCTTCTTTCACACCAAAAAGAAAATCCAGCAACAGATTGTGAAAACTCTAGATTTCAAGATTGGATCCCTTTCGTGCACCTATTTAGGAATCCCAATTGACAAAACCATGAGAACATCAACAACATGGAATCCCATTGGTGAAAGAATGGACATGAGGATGAAATCATGGAAATCCAAATGGTTGTCTTGGGCTGGCATAATTTTCATGATCAAAGCTACTTTGGTAGCAATCCCCATATACCTCATGTCTTGCATTGAACTACCAATGGGGTGTTATATGGATATTGTGAAAAAACTTAGGAAATTCTTTTGGCAAGGCACGAATATAAAAAGGAAATTTGCCCTTATAGCATGGGATAAAATATGGAAACCAGTGGAGGCAGGGGAACATGGATAAAAAATCAACTCTTGCAGAATCATGCCCTTGAGGTGAAACTTTATTGGAAAATACTAAAAGAACCAAACCTTAAATCGGTGAGGATTATTTGAGGCAAATATTTCCACAATTTCAGTGAGGAAGAAGTTGCAAGAGTCAGGGAACTTCCTAGGGGATCCAAAATATGTAACTTCATAGCTAGATCCAGGGGTATTATTGAAGAACACATCACTTGAAACATCAAAGATGGAAGCAAAGCTCTTTTCTGGGAAGACTCTTGGGGGGGTATCCTAGCATCAATAAACTTTGGGATCAAACAGAATCAACAAATTATTTTCTGATAGTTGGGGGGTCTTGGTCAAAGACTACATTTTACCTTCCTCGCTGAACTTTGTAGTTGGATCATGGCAATGGAAACAATTTGCAGAATTTGATTTAGATCCCACGAACTTGGAGAAACTTAATTCAATTCTTAAAGATAGATTCTTTTTGCTCAAACAGGGTAAGGATGAACTAATATGGAACGGTGCCAAATCAGGTGCTTACAATGTGAAAGATGGATACATAATCCTATCAGGTAACCACCACCAAACCCACTCTCAACTGCCAAGTCATTTGTGTTGAATAAGGTATGTTTACCAAAGGCAAGTCTATTCTCTTGGGCGGCTATTTAGGGTAGAGTACTCATTGTTGATTGGTTCAAGAAGTTTGGGTACCATGGTCCCTCAATGTGCACGTTATGTCATAACAATGATGAAGATACAAATCACTTGTTGCTATCCTGTCCCTTTGCATCAAAATGTTGGTAGTGGCTATGTGCTAAATTAGGCTGGTCAACAACAGTCCCCTTGTGACATTTTATCTCTTTTTAACTCATGGTCCCAGCTGTACAAGGAATGTCTCTATGGTAACTTATGGATTATTTTGCCTTCCATTCTAATCTAGAAATTATGGAAATGAAGGAAGAGAAGGATTTTTCAAGATAAAACAATGAAAAAGCCTCTTTACTTAACAAGGTTGAGGCGACTATAGTAGAATTAATGAAATCTCGCATCCAATCACATAGTGCTAAACATAATTTTTACACGAGTTGGGATGATAAATTGCTAAAATTTGGTTTGGTCTTAAGGCTCCTCCTATCTTAGGCAGAGGAATTAAAGCAAATACAAATATTAGAGCTAACTGTCATTGGTTTGCTCCTCCCCTAGGTTGGTTCAAGATGAATTTTGATGGGGCCTCCAAGGGTAGCCCAGGTCCATTAGGGGCTGGTTGCATCATTCACTCTAGTCAAGGTTTAGTGATAGAAAAAATTGCTAGACCTGTGGAAATCGATACCAATAACATGGTTGAGCTCAAATCACTTCTTGGTCTTTCAACAACAATTGAATCGGGATTAGGCAATTTGGAGATTGAAGGGGACTCCATGATTACGCTAAATGCAGTTAGAACCAGAGCCACCCCAAATTAGTGTCTTCAGGCAACATTGGAGGTCATCTTAAATTTGCTAGATAAATTTGAATCCACAATAGTCAACCACATTTATCGGGAAGGAAACCACTCGACAGATGAGTTGGCTAACTAGGTTGCGTCAGGATTCACTCTTAGATACATATGTACTTCACCAGCGGTGCAGGATTTGGAGCGGGTAATGTTTGCAACGACTTGATAGCCCCCAACGGTCTTGTCAAATTCAAAAACTTGCCTTGGCGGGAGTTGGTAAACCTGTCCATTCCGCTCGACATACGAAAGATGAGAGGAGATTGCTTCCATGTTCACGACACTGTCACTTCTCTGACACTTGCTGCTCATCGTCTTTAGTCAAATCAATCAGATGTAACTCATTTTCAGGGAGCAGAGTCTCATCTCCTTATGCATTCTCCTTAGTAATGACTCCAAAGGTGTGTCATTCTCGAGAGCCAAATTTAGTAAGAGCTAGATATGAATATTTGCCATTTAATTCCCTTCCTAGGCCGTATAACCATATGGTGCTCTATTCTTGTGGGCCAAGTTTAGGATGAGTCATAAATGGAAACGTTCTAAATCATCTCCATCTTGCGCTAGAGAAAGTTGATAAGATTGATTGATAGCTGCTTAACGGGTAGGAAGTGGGGTTTTGGCGGCAAGTTGCATGGTTAGATTGTACTTGAGTGGGCACACCTATATAATCAGAAGAGGTTCTTGAGAAGCGAAATCTTGTGCCTGGATAAACGATATTTGGAGCTAGGAAATAGTTTTGTTCTAGCAGAGGATATTTTCATCACATACCCTTTACCTATGGATTCATCGATTAAGCTCCGATCAGACCTGGACCAAATTGCTTTCGACAGCCCCATTGACACTCCCAGGCTCAAAGAGGTCTATAATTTTCACCACAGATTGGTTTTACACGTGGTGATAAAAGTGTTAGGATTTAATTTTCTTAGCACCAACCATCGCTTTAGAGTGAATACAGACATTTGTGCTGGCTTCCTACTAAGCATTCTGGTTGCTGGTGTTCGCAAGGTCATGGCAGAGAAACTTTGTCAGCGCCTCTTCAATGAAAATTTATTGATCAATTTGCATGGGGCAATTGTAAGCATTGATGCGGATCTCACAACCCCACTTCCTTGGGACCTAGCTATAACCATGTCAGCTAGGGAACCATTTCTAGATCTTGGCGTGTCCCGAAGGAGGAACATTTATGGTGGGCCTCCTAGGCATCTCTTCATCCTTTAGGGATGGGAATGGGAGGACCACCAAATAAGGAGGTATATGATGAAAAGAGGCGTCGCCTTTTTGTCAAAATTTCTGGGTCTGGAAGATGGTTTGGATGCTCCATTCGGGGATGACTTGGACAAGGATCTTGATTGGGTCACTAGTACATTTGACCTCATTTTTCTACCAAAATTATCGACCATTAATTAAAAAGGTTTAGGTTGGTCGGATTATAGAAGGAAAAAATTGTTTTTTTTAAATCCATGCCCATGTTGGTCGACATTTCGACCAATACCATGTCGGTCGAAATATTGACAAACACGGGCATATAACTTTAAAAAAAAGATTTCAATTCTCATTTCATTTTTTAGGGCAAATTATATGAAGTGTTGCAGCGCACGAAGGATTTCCATCTTCTAAGCTACACACCAAGGGATATAGGAACGGAGCTTATTCCAGATCGTGAAGAGCCATACCCTACGCTAGCAGCATATCCAACACCCGAGGTTAATAGCATATTCCATCTTTTTATGTTATCAGCACGTTAATGAACACAGGGATTTAATAACCCTGTTAATCTATTTGGCATATGTGGCTGTAAGATTCATTATGTATCCACAACATCGGGTATGTGGTTGAACAATCTGTATGTTGTGTGTTACGAAACCAGTAGAAGCATTAAAGTCTCATTTTAAATCCCTTCGATGCATTCATAGTTGGCTGCCATTTAATTAACTGGTCTTCATCTTACACAGTCGGTGTGGAATAAACAAATACCTTTGACTGCTGCCTTCACATGATTAAATCCATTTGATTTTGTTTATCTAGTTTTGTTTTAAATTTACTTGGACTCTGTCAGACCAGGATTCAAAACTCATTATCCTCGGCTCTGATATGAAGTCCGGCCCTAACTTGTAATTTTGCCATGAGATTTCCAATGTCATGGGTTGAAAGACAAGTTAGGGTAATGTTTGTGCATATACCAAACACTCAGAACCGTGTAAAGTGTTAAAGTTTCTTCTTGGTCGATGCCCTAGTTGGTATATGTGGTGAATGAAACAAAGAAATGTTGAAGCAATATAATAACTGGATATGTTCCATGCATATCCATCTCTTTGAAAGACAATATGACACCTCTCGTTACATACACTGTGGCCCTGTAGCTGACTGTCATATCAGTGGGTAAGATTTACATCTTTTAATCTGACCATCTTTTCATAAACCATATGAATCATTATTTTTTATCAATTTATACCACTGTGACAGTGGATAAGCATTGAAGAAGAACTTTCTTTAAACATTTCTTATCCACATTGTTTTGGCATCTCTTTAAATCATGAATTGTTACACTTATCGTTACCTCATCAAGCCTATTTGACAGTCAGCCTTGTCTATAACTAAGAACTCAAAAGTGTTGTTTGTCATTGGGACTAATCTTTGCTTACAAATTTGATCACCATTTATTGCCATCCTTTTGATAGTCACTTCTCAAGACTCTTGGATGCATTTTTATCTTTCATTCTTACGATTCCTTCACTAATTTTGAAATGGTACTCATATTCATTGTGGATTTTGCATTCTGTATCTTGTTTTCCTCCAACATATGCTATAGTTTTTTGGAGGGTAATGAAAACCCTAATAGTTCTATGGGTATACATCTTGGTTGTGATTTGTTTGAATCTCTTTAATCAATTCCATTTTCCAGTTGT
>MU227436.1:827759-866349 GCA_018584345.1 Thuja plicata | reverse complement strand
ATTGTCTAATATTGAAATCAAGGGAGGATAATCACATCATTACTAAAATTTTCAAAATCAGTAGTTTAAATCCTATACTTACATTATATAGCTAACATCATTTGATAGTTATTCATCAAGAAGAGAGAAGAGATATTTATCTTAATTAATTTTAGAATGCAAAACATAAGTATTTGATGTGTGACAACTTAATCATAGAAGAACAGGTATACCTTGTAAGAATTATAGTGTAAATACCAAGACCATACTTCTTATATCTAGGATCATCTCTTACTAATAAAATGATAAAATCAAAAGAAAACTATGCCAGCAGTTTGAAGTTAGGTGGTTAAGTGGTGGCAAGCTGGTGGGTAGGAGGTAAATTTTGTGGGTCAACACTCAGGTGACGTGGTCCATGCAGTAAAAAGTGTCGGGAATGATGCTATGGCACAATTTGAGTCACGACAGGTCTAGTCAGATGGCGTGGGTGTTGACATGTGGCAAGGCCAAGTAGGATCAGGAGGTGGTAGAGGTCCCAATGAATCAGGTGGTGCCATGTGGTATAGGTGGTGAGATAAATGGTGGGATCAAAAAACCAGGAGGTGACACGTGGATGATGATAGGACCAGACCGAAGGTAAAGCGATGTTAAGGGCCAACCAGATTAGGAAGGATCTAATGGTTCTTCGCCATCGCGCAAAGGAAAGACATAGGGAAGATATGTATCATGTGATAGTGGAGATCTTTCCATGCGTCCAGGTCGGTGGTAAGAGGTGTGGGGCCTGTGCATGAGGGGTAAGGAGTAGGTGGTTCTAAGGCCCAATGGGGAGGTGTCGCATGGAGGTCAATGGAAGTTGGCCGGGCTCAAGTAATCTTTTCTACTTGATGCTTGGGTTTTTAAAAGAAGATCTAATATTCATCGCTATACTTTAAATAAAAGGATGATCGAAGATTATTGTTTAAGGCATCGTGACAAGGGGACAAGTAGCAGATTAGATTTTCGTGCCCGGGTAGCTTAAAGGGATATCAACGGTCATTTTTTAAAGTTGTAAAAAGGATTAATCTGGATCACTGATGGAGATTTCCATACCACATGTAGCCATTATAACTAATTTTCAAAATTTTAAATTATTTTCTCAGAGGGTTTTCATGGCAGTGGACTAAGATTTTGTTTCAAAGCCATAAATACCTCGATCTAATTTTTTGGGTTGATTTGGCGCAGCTATGGGATAAGATTAGGGCTAAAATATGATATGGCATGATATTTTTATGTCCACACTTGACAGTTGGGGTTTCTTTTCAGGTTCATAAATGCTTGTAGCGGTGCTTGGTCTCTTATGCATTTATTTTGAGTTACTCTCCGCGTCATGGCTTGGAAATTTTAGACTACATGGTACTGATTCCACATCCCAAGAAGTATGGCTACCTATTAGATCAGATTGTACAGATTAGAGAAAGGGACAGGTTTCAACTTGATTGCAGATAGTTGAATGAATTAAATGCTTCTAATGCTTGACATGATTGAGTTGTAAACCCTAACCCTAAAAAATTTGAAGCTTGTTGCATCCCTGTACCTATAATGATATTTTCAAGATCATTTAGAAAGGGGTTGGAGAATTTGGAAAGTAGAGAACATTAGGCTTATATTTGTTTCTAGTCTAGGATATAGTAGATGTTTTTCAGACTGTATTAAGAGAGAATTGAAAGTTGTATGATCCTTTGTAGATTTTTGCATTGTGTATTCCCTTGTCATATTGATGCAGAAACTAGATTTCATCATACTTAATATAAGTGTTCTTAGGTTTTAAGTCTCTCCTTTGTGTTATCTTCCAATTTATGAGTTTTCTGGCTTATTGTATAAGTTTTGCTTATGCATATGTTCTATTCCACAAGTCTTTGATCTTAGATCAAATTCAAATGCTTGATATAACAGTAGCTTTTTGGATTATCTACAAAAGGATACTATAAGTAGTGTGTGGTCTGAGAGATTTATGTTTATGGCTATGAGTCTTGACCAATTGGTTGGTTTCAATTTTTAGCGTTGTATTAAGGAGTTTTCCCAATGGATAAGGCACTGATCTAGAACCAATATATTCTTTTGAGATATATGACTGATAGGTTTGGCTATATTCTATCCCAAAACTTAAATCAAACTCATTACCGAATTCTTTACATTTTACAGTTTTTGGTTGTTGTCTTTCCATGGTAATGGAGAGTCAATGAATGCCTGGTTATCATTTAGTAATTTATTATCATTATCTGTCATTTAAATCCATAATATAAGGAGTTGAGTTTTATTTGGATTAGGTGTACCCGCCTTGGTTTTGTAGAGCCAAAAGTGCAGAGGGAAGTCTTATCCCTCTAGTTGGTCTAGTTACCTCGCAGAGCTTTTATACTTGTAGCTAACCACTCCTAACATCAGTCTCAAGGTATATTGGTTTCTTGCAAAGTATAAACATTTTCAAACACCAACAAAATGGAGACTCTGCTGGGGATAGTGTAGTATATTGTTATAACTGACCAGTAAGTTGATCATTGGAAGCATAGAGTTACTACTGTTTGGCCCCTTGTTGTATTCATTTTTGTTAGTGTTGTGATCCCAACTTGAGTTGGGTGGTGACTCTGAGAAATCTCTATAGAAGTGCTGAGTAACAAATATCATTTTTCACACTCTTTCCAATATGAGTTACATAAATACTAGATCTTGGTCAAAGAAACATCCTGAAGATAGTTTGGGAGATGATTTTTGAACTACATCTAAATATGATCTGCCAAGAAAAGGAAAGGGGAACAAAAGATTCCCTCAGAATGAGAGACAAGGGGAGGACATTAGAGAGGAAGAACCAGTCCAACGCAGCCATGAAGGAAATACATCAGAGTATGAAGAGGTTGCAGATGTGCGACTAGGTACAAATGAAGATTACAGTTCTCCTAATGAAAGAGAGGAGGAAGAATTGGATACCACCCTCTCAAATTCAGAAGATCTTGATGAAGAGGCTACTGAGATGAGGAAAGTGATCCAAAAGCATTTTGTCCTCAAAGAGAAAAGGAAAAAGAAGATAAGATAAGACAAAAGATGATTAGAAATGATAAATTAAGAAGGCAAGTGATGAATTTGGAGGCAATGAGTTGTCTCTATGAACCTCAGAGACTCAAAAAGGAGGAATCTGTCATTTGTCAAGTAGTTGATTATCAAGGCCCTAAGGATTAGGGAAAGAAAGGAATAACATAGGTTACAATAAATGAACCCAAAAATTTCAAAGTCCTAGTAGATCAGATGTCTAAATTTGCAATTGATTTTGAAAGAGATAGAGTTGAAAAGGAGATTATAGCTAAAGATCTTTAGAAGGCAGAATTGGAGGCTGCTACTTTGGAGATGAAGAAGAAGGATGATTTTATCAGAAAGACTACTAGGCCTACTCACCCTAGTACTGAGAGAGCTACAACATCAAAATTTGGGGCCTCTACTTCTCAAATTGACACTCCACTTCAAGGAAATCCACTAACGCAGAAAAGGTACAAACAATTTTTATTTCAACATATTCATGGTTATCCTAATGTAGTTCCAAGTGACATTAGAGATAGACTTCCCAAATTTGCTGGGAATAATGTAATCACATGTGAAGAACATTTAAAGAAGTTTTTTGACATGATGGATGATTTTGAAATTATGCATGAGTATATATTAATGAGAATTTTTGTTCAGTCTCTAGTAGAGGATGCTAGGGAGTGGTTCAGAGAGTTACCTTACAATTATGTGGGGTCAATGGATGAACTAATAGATTTCTTTAATGAGAAATATGGTGATAAGACCAATGAGGGATTCATGTTAAATGAATTCAATAATATAAAGAAGAATCAGAATGAAGATATTGTGGAATTCAACATAAGATTTTAAAGAGATATGCACAAACTTTTTCAAGTTATGAGGCTTGATGATAAGGTTTTTCTGGCTACTTATCTAAATGCCTTTTATTCTAAAGTGGGATACCTCCTGAGAGACAAAAATCCTAAAACCATCAGAGAAGCTTATAAAATAGATATCAACATTGAGACTAACAGGAGAGTATCCAGAAAGTTGGGTAGAAGAGATGATTGGAAGCATGATATAAAAGAATCTGATAAACCTTCCAATGCCAAACCTAAATAGGAGGTTAATATGAAGCAAATTCTAAGTTCCATTAAGGATTTGAAGCCTAGAGAGAGTAAAAATTCTAGATCTCTAAGTAATAATTGGCCATCCTATAACAATTTTAATCAACAGCCTAGGATGCAAAACTACCCATATACTACCCAGTGGAAGGATGGAAAGCCTATTATCCCACAAAATAAAGATAAGTATGATGATAAGACTCCTAATCCTCTACAAAGAAACTCTATCAATATGTATGATGATGTTTCATGGTGCACGACTTGTCAATCCCCACATAGTCCTGACTATTTTGTTGTTGCTTAGAATATATCTACAAAAGAGGCACAACAAGAAAGGGAAGATGAGGAAGAGTTATATTATGTTATTGGTTGTGCAATGACTTCTTCATATTTAAGGAATGAAGATGAATATGATGATCAAGCTGAAAATTAGGATATGTTTTCCTCTGAGGAAGAGGAAGCCGACACTGATGGAATAAGGTGAAATGCTCAAGGGGGTAACGAGTATTTTGTAGTAAGAAGACCTTCATATGCAAAGATTGCACAAATTAGTGCATACATGGTTACCCAAGAAAGGGGTAACTATAATTTGAGAAATAGGATAGTTGGTAATGCTGATGGCAGGTCAGCTGGTATGTTAATTAAGGAAGCTAAAACAAACCCTAAGCATACACAAGAAAAAGAGAAACTTGTTGAGGGTGTGAAGAAAATAAAGGTGAGAAAAGAGGGTAAACTAGATATTTTAAATGTCATCCATAAAATAAAAATAAAGTTGCCAGAGGTGAATGTTTCCTCTTTTCAAAGGCAAAATAAAAGAATAGAGCCAAGCTTGGCTACTCAAGTTGAGGATGAAAATCTTGTTACTATGAAGCAAGACATCTCGTATATTAAGTACACCCTGTTGACATGGGGCAATTGCTGTCACAAATGACTATTAAGGTCCCACTATTGGAAATGATGAGAATAGATGAAAATAAGGAGAAGGTCACCTCATGGGTAAACAATATTTCTTCTAAAAGGATTTCAAAGATAGAAATGGGTGAGAAAAAGGGGAATATAAAGGATAAATCTGATAACAAGGGGAGAGAATCAGAAGAGATTAGTTCGAAGATCCCTCAGATTTTCCTGAATACAAATCATGTCACTACTCCTTTGGGAGCTATGGATCCTTTTTTCTTAACACTAGTTATAAATGGCAAGATGCTTAAAAATTGTATGATTGATTCAGGAGCATCTAATACTATGATGCCTACAAAAATAATGAAGTCAATGGGATTGCAGGTTGATACTCCTCATATAAGGTGTCAATCAATGGACTCAAGAGAAGTACCTATCATAGGTACTATTAGGGCTCTACCTTATAATTAGCAGCATATCAAGAGAAGGTGCTAACAATGTGTGTCCTAGTGGTTGACATTCCTCCCCAATATGGACTGCTATTATCAAGGAAGTGGAGTTCTTCAATGGGAGGAAGTATTCAGTGTGACTTTTCCTTTTCAACCTTTGATATAGCTGGTAAAAATGTTAAGGTATCCAGAGAAACTAGAACTCCTCATATGATTGAGGAAAGTGAGGATGAAAACATGAATTGTTTCTTGGATACTGAAATTGGATCCTTTCAAGTCCAAGATGGGAGGGTTGAAGGAGAAGTCCAACATTCCCTGTTATCAAGGGAAAAGATTAACCTAGTAGATACAAATGATTTATGGACTATGTAATTTGATGGTGCAATCTCAAAAGGAGCTGGTGAAGGAGTATTGTTGATAGATCCTAGTGGTAAGACTTTTAAATTCTCATTTACTTTGTTGTTCACATGCACTAATAATGTTGCAGGGTATGATGATTTCTAATAGGCTTAAGGTTAGCCTCGAGATACAAGATTAGAAATCTCAGAGTGATTTGAGACTCTAAATTAGTGATTTCTCAAACAAGATCCAAGTATACGTCGAAGAATCAGAGGCTAAAGCAGTATATTAATGTTGTTTGAGATGAAATATAAAATTTTGATGCATTTGGCATTGATTGGATAGACAGAATTCAGAACAAGATGGAAAATCTGTTGGCTAATATTCCATTGAGTCCAGAAGACATTACATTTGTAGGAATCTCTAAAATAGAGGTTCAATCGAGACCATCCATTCCAAAAAATATTTAAAATTGGCAAGTCTTTGAAGATGACTTAGATATTTTGAGATTTATATCTTGTGAATCAAAGAGATGAACTTTAGTGGTTATGTGGAGACCTTGGATGGAAAAGATAGTATTCTTGGTAAAGGGGTTCTTCAGCTAAATTAAAATAGGGTTCCAAAGGGATTGGTTGTGCGTGAGAGAGATTTTGATAACAAGGATAAGCCCTTTTCTACATGAACTGTGAACAAGCCTGAGGATTTGGAGGAGGTAAATTTGGGGTCAGATCAAGCTCCTAAAAAGGTATATGTTGGTAGAAAGTTGTCCCCTAAACTTAGAGACTTACTAGTTGATCTTCTCAAAAAATATAAACATGTCTTTGCATGGTCTTATGATGAATTGAAGGCATACAAAGAAGATATTTTCCAACATGAGATTCCATTAAAAGAAGGCACAAAACCTTTCAGACAAAACTTAAGACCTGTCAATCCCACTCTAGCACCCAAGATGCAAGAAGAATTGAAGAAGATGAGGGATGCTGGAATCATAAAGCCTATTAGACATTCAACATGGGTATCCAATGGTACCAGTTAGAAAGAAAAATGGTGACATTAGACTTTGTGTAGACTTCAAAAATTTAAATATTAACTCATTAAAGGACAATTATGGATTTCCCAATATGGAAGGTACACTATAAAGAGTAACTGGATCAGAATTTATGTTTATGTTGGATGGATTTTCAGGATATAATCAGGTCATGGTCAAGGAATCAAAAAAATTCAAGACTATTTTCACCACACCTTGGGGAAATTATGTATATGTCAGAATGCCTTTTGGTTTGAAAAATGCTGGGGAAACTTTCTAGAGAGCCATGGATGTGGCATTTGAAAATTTCATAAATAAATTTTTAGCAATCTACCAAGATGATCTCACAACTTATTCAGCAAAAGAAGATCAACATTGTGATCATCTTGAGAAAATATTTATAAGAGGATTGGAATATGGGGTTTCTTTTAACCCAAAGAAGTGTGTTTTTGGGGTAACAGAGGGAAAATTTTTAGGCTATATTATATCTAAAGGTGTAGTTAGGATTGACCCTGAAATGGTAGTTGCAATTGATAAAACCCGTCAACCCAAGAATGTCCAGGGTATTCAATATTTCTTTGGAAAAATTAAATTATTAAGAAGGTTTGTTACTAATTTTGTAGAAACCAGTATTCCAATCTCAAAAATGATGAATAAAGGAGACAAGGTGGAATGGAGTGAAGAGGCATGCAAAGATTTTTCAGATATTAAGTAGGATACCAAAGATGCTCCTATTTTAAGAACACCTAACTATAGAAAACCCTTGAAGATATTCTCCTTTGCTTCATACAATACTATTGCTGCAGTATTGTTACAAAAGAACTCAGAGTATTTTGAACAACCCATCTCCTTTTTTAATAAGTCTTTACAAGAAGCAAAACTAAAGTATGATATTATGGAATAGAAAGCCTATGCTTTGGTCAAAGTTGTGAAAGCTTTCATATGTTATTTATTAGGACCAATCATAATTGCTTATGTGCCAAGTGCTACTGTGAAGGATATTCTGGTCCAACAAGAAGTCTCAGGGAGGAGGTGTAGATGGATAAACAAGATCTAAGAATTTAACATTTACATTCATATCACAAAATTGGTTAGAGGCCTAGGACTTGCAAAACTCATGGCTCAGATAAATTTAGATGCAAATCACATAGATATGCTAGAAGAAGAGAAAAGGCCTTAAATATGTGATATGGATTGTTCTGATTTGTATAAGGACATCATTGGATACCTGAAGAAGATGATATTACCTCTTGGCATGGATGAAAACAAAAGAAGAATAGTTAAGTTGCATGCTGTTAAGTATGCAATAATTCAGGGACAACTGTGGTGGAGGAGAAATGAAGGAGTATTTCTCAAATGTGTGGACTATGAAAGATCGAAAAGATTATTAGAGAAAGTGCATGTTGGTGCATGTGGAGGCCATTACATGGCTAATACTACTGCACATAAGATTATTAGATCTAGTTTTTGGTGGCCTACAATCTTCAAGGATGCCCATCATTGTGTTAAAATATGTGATGCTTGCCAACGATTTTTTGGTAAGCTTAATTTTTGTGGGATTTTTCCCTTGAATCCTGTAATAGTTGAGGAACCTTTTCAGAAATTGGGAATGGATTTCATTGGTGAGATACCAAACAAGTCTAGTGGGGGTCAATCATGGGTCCTAGTTGCAACTTATTACTTTACCAAGTGGGTGGAAGTAATTCCCACTAAAAGGGCCACTAGTAGGGTTGTGATTGATTTCATGTTACAAAATATCTTAAGTAGATTTGGTTGTCGAGAGACTATTGTGGTAAACAATGCAATGTGTTTCAAATTGGATGATTTCAATGTTTTCTGCCAGCAATATGGGATCCAAGTTTCTTATTCTTCCCTATATCACCCCAAAGGGAATGGTCAAGTTGAATCGAGTAATAAGTGCTTGATAAAAATTATGAAAAGAATAATGGATACAAATAAGAAGGCTTGGGATTCAAAGTTGAAATTAGCACTATGGGCTGACAGAGTAACAATAAAAGGCCATTGGTTGTTCTCCTTTTGATTTAGATTATGGTATCCATGCTAGGCTACCTCAAAATAGCTTGTTGCAGATGTATAAATTTGTCCAAAATTATGATGATGAATTAGATGATGATATGAGGATTAGATTGGAGGATTTGATACAACTAGATGAATCAAGAAGAGAAGCACATGACAGGAATGTCAGGCTACAGTTGCAATACAAGTATTTGTTTGACAAAAGAACCACTGTTAGGAAATTTGAAAATGATGATTTAGTTCTAATGTGGAAGGCTAGACTGGAGGAAAAAGGAAAACATGGTATGTTTGATCCTACCTAGCTAGGACCATACATGATTGATAGAAGGTGGGGTTCTGATTTATATATTTTGAAGGACTTAACTGGAAATATTCTAGAATTGTCGGTTCATGGACAGTTCCTGAAGTTTTACTTCTCTTGAAGTTTTGAAAATTCATGAGCAAGTAATTTTGTACATATTATTTCTATTTTTAGTTGTTCTTTTAGGTTAGGTTTCTTTTCTAGTAGGTGGTCTGCTTGTCCCAGAGTTGTGGAATATTGCTATGCTTGCAAGAGGCATACATCCCTAGTTGGAGCCACTGTTGATACTCATTTCTCTAAGTACTATTTTGATCCATGAGTAAAGATTAAATGACAGAATTCCATAGTTTACAGTGGGTTATTCTCTTTATCTCACAAAATAATGTTACAAAGGGCTGAGGGAGTCATGTTTTGTTGTCTTTGGATTGTCTCTGCGTAGTCAAAAAGGGTTGGAAATAGTCAGAATCCATGGTACCTTCTCTATTTTTTTTGGTTTTAAAGCGGTCTAAGTCCTTTATCCCACATTGGCAGTGTGGGAAAGAAACTTAGTGTTTTTATATCCAAGCCTGTAGAGGTTGAGTAACGTAAGGCATGCGGCTTTTTGGTCAGCAATTTGAAGTCAAGCAGTTAAGTGGTAGCCAGCTGGTGGGAAAGAGGTAAATTTTGTGGGCACGCACTTAGGTGACATGTTTTATGCAGTGACATGTGTCAGCGAGGGGGATATAGCATAATCTAAGTCATGATGGGTCCAGTCAGATGGCACGATAGCATGGGTGTTGACATGTGGTAGACTGATAGGTGGCAAGGCCAAGTGGGATGACATGGTAGCAGAGGTCCCAACAAATTAGGTGATGCCACGTGGCATAGGTAGCAAGATAAATGGTGGGATCAAAAATCTAGGAGGTGACACGTGGATATGATAGGACCCGACCAAAGGTAAAATAATGTTAAGGGCTAGTTAGATTAGGAAGGATCCAAACATTTTATTCCATCGTGCAAAGGAAAGATGTAGAGAAGATATGCATCACACCATGGTGAAGATCTTTCCATGCATCTAGGTTAGTGGTAAGAGGTGTGGGGACCATGCACAAGGGGTAAGGAATAGGTGAATCTAAGGCCCAATGGGGAGGTGTAGTGTGGAGGCCAATGGAAGTTGGTCAGGCTCAAGTAATCTTTTTTACTTGATGCTTGAGTTTTTAAAAGAAGATCTAATAGTCATCGCTATACCTTAAAGAAAAGGATGATCAAAGATTATTTTCCAAGGCATCGCGATGAGGTGACACATAGCAGATTAGATTTTCATGCCCGGTTAGCTTAAAGGGATATCAACGGTCATGTTTTAAAGTTGTGAAAAAGGATTAATCTGGGTTGTTGATGGAGATTTCCGCACCACCTGTAGCTATTATATCTAATTTTCAAAATTTTAAATTGTTTTCTCAAAGGGTTTTCATGGCGGTGGACTAATATTTTTTTTCAAAGCCATAAATGCCTCACTCTGATTTTCTAGGTTGGTTTGGCGCAGCTGTGGGATAAGATTAGGGCTGAAATTTGATATGGCATGATATTTTTATGTCCACACTTGAGAGTTGGGGTTTCTATTCAGGTTGATAAATACTTGTAGCGGTGCCTGGTCTCTTCTACATTTATGTTGAGTTACTCTCCGCATCATGGCTTGGAAATTTTAGACTTCATGATACTGACTCCACATCCCAAGAAGTATGGCTATAGATCAGATCAGATTGCACAGATTGGAGAAATAGACAGGTTTTCAACTTGATTGTA
This sequence comes from Thuja plicata, assembly GCA_018584345.1. Classification (NCBI taxonomy): domain Eukaryota; kingdom Viridiplantae; phylum Streptophyta; class Pinopsida; order Cupressales; family Cupressaceae; genus Thuja; species Thuja plicata. Next base: position 855,387 of record MU227436.1, on the reverse strand, counting down.
GATAGTTGAAATAATTAAATGCTTCTAATGATTGACAAGAATGAGTTGTAAACCCTAACCCTAAATGATCTGAAGCTTTTTGCATCCTTGTTCCTATAAAGGGATTTTTGAGATCATTTAGTAAGGGGCTAGAGAATTGGGAAAGTAGAGAGCATTAGGCTTATATTTGTTTCCAGTCCAGGACATAGTAGATGTTTTTTAGAGTGTATTAAGACAAAATTGAAAGTTGTATGATCTTTTTCAGATTGTTGCATTGTGTATTCCCTTGTCATGTTGATGCAGAAACTATATTTCATCATACTTAATATAAGTGTTCTCAAATTTTAAGTCTCTCCTTTGTGTTATCTTCTGAGTTGTGATTTTTCTGGCTTACTGTATAAGTTTTTCTCATGCATATGTTCTATTCCACGAGTCTTTGATCTTAGATCAAATTAAAATGCTTTGGATATAACATTAGCTTTTTGGATTATCTACAAAAGGATACTATAAGTAGTGTGTGGTCTGGGAGATTTATGTTTATGGCTACGAGTCTTGACCAATTGGTTTCTTTCAGTTTTCAGCGTTGTATTAAGGAGGTTTTCCATTGGGTAAAGCACTGATCTATAAATAGTATATTCTTTTGAGATATATATGTCTTATAGGTTTGGCTATATTCTATCCCAAAAATTAAATCAAACTCATTATCAAATTATTTACATTTTACAGTTGTTGGTTTTTGTCTTGCCATGGTAATGGAGAGTCAATGAATGCCTGGTTATCATTTAGTACTTTCTTATCATTATCAGGTGTTTTATATCTGGAGTATAAGGAGTTGTAAAAAGTTTCATTTTATCTGGATTAGGTGTACCTTCCTTGGTTTTGCAGAGCCATAAGTGCAGAGGGTAGTCTTGTCCCTATAGTTGGTCCAATTACTTTGTAGAGATTTCATACTTGGAGCTAACCACTCCTAACATTAGTCTCAAGGTATATTGGTTGCTTTCAAAGTATAAAATTTTTCAAACACCAAAACTTACAAAAGGATGTTCACTCTTTTATCATAGGAGCAATCATTATTTCTCCTTTCAGTCACTTTGGGGATTTTCTACTTACACACAAGGATTAGATATTTGATCTAATAAGGGTTTCCCCTTCTGTAACTCAACCCTTTGTTAGGGTTTGAACCGAATGCCCAATCTGAGTTATGCCTGACATATAAAGGAAATCTTGTACATGTTGTAAATATCTTCTCTCTATTTCCTTTGAATGTTTTATTCTCTATGATTTTAAATCAGCCTTGCATGATTTCAATAAGTTATTTTTTTACCTATCCTTAAGTTTAGACATGTTTGTGCAATTTTTCCTTAATATTTGCATGTATTTCATCATCTAAATCTTTCTGTGAGTGTGTAATATGATCTTTATCATTCCTATTTAGTGGATAATTATATTACTTATAGAATTGAATCAATTGTCTTACCTTCTCATAGAGCTAAGGTTGATAAATATTTAGATAGTCATGTAGTGTTATGATCTTATTGGATTCAATGCATGTTGTTACAAGAAGAAGTTGATCAACTATTCAATCTAGTGTATCACCCCACTTTTCCCTTTCAACATATCCTTCTCCCTTTTCCTCAAAAGCAATAGTTTAGGTGCATGCTAATTGTAAGGAATCCGACCTTCTCCGGAGACTCAATCACACTTTTCAAGTACCACACTTGGAGATTGTTTCCATATTTCATAAGGTTGTTTAGGTCGCTAACCACCACCTAAGCCCGGGTGCAAAATTTTGTGACAATAATTTTTGGCATGCCCGATGGGACTACATTCAAGCATACAAAGAAGAAGCCTATTGGTTTTTTGGTGTCAAACAAAGGATTTGAACTCTTGTGCTGAGGAGATAATACTGCTCTTAGCATTCAGCCTTCAAGAGGATCAGTCTCAAAGTACTTGGTGACTCCATCTCTATATCTTGGTTCAAGGGTAGAATTCTACAATTCATGCCGAGAATCCAAACAAGGGCATCTTAGAGGTAAATTTTAGTTTGTTCAACTCTGATTTTCAAGTTCTAGAAGAAGAAGACATAAAATTTCTCTAGCACCAGTTAGGGATTTAGAAGCAACACCTATACCAACTAGATCTCTTTGTACTGCTCCTATGATAAGAACACAACCTAGGATAACATCTTCTCAATTGAATAGATCATTATTACATATGGTTGTCCCTAGAAAAAAGTTTTTTCTACCTTTACTGGTGGTAGTCCTCTTATTTTTACTCAAAGAAATAATCTACCAATGTTTGCAAGTAAGAGTTTACCAGACTTCATTGGTGAAACTTCCATTTCCCCAATAGAACACAATCAAGAAGTTTCAAATATATTTAGTATACATGGTATTACATAGGATGATGTTTCTATTAGAATTTTAACATCACCACTAAAAGGAAAAGCCTTACAATGGTATGGAGGACTACCACACAACTCCATCCATAATTGGGATGAGTTAGGTGAAAGGTTGTGAAAACATTTTGAAGACAAATGTGAGCATTTATCACTTTTAGAAAAACTGGCTATAATCAAAAGAGCACCCCATGAATGCATGACAAATTTAAATTATAGATTTCAAAAGACATGGGATAGAATTCCTCCTTTTAGTGAAGCCATCTCTTGGTAATGATTTCTTGCATTATCTCAGATATTTTAACAGTGAGATATCCACTACCTTACAGAAAATGGGTGGAGATAATTTACTAGTTGCATATGATGTAGCTATAAGAGAAGAGAATTTCCTAATCTAAGGAGGGAAGTTAGCTCCAAGGTCTTCGATGCCTTTATTTCTAGATATGCGTACACATAAACCTACGGTGGCTCCTATTCTTACTACAACTACAAGTCATCCTCTTATTGCTTCCCCACCAAATTTTTCATCTTCAAATAGTAAACATGAATCCAACATGGAAACCATAGTACAAAAGATTATGGGCTTGGATCTTGGGTTGTAGAATGTTGGCAATCAAGTACAGAACATGATGAAGGATGTTGGCCATCAAATGAAGACTATTGGAAATGACGTGAAAACACTCAAAAGGAAAAAGGTTCAAGGTAATAAGACTTCTTAGCCTTATAATCATAATTACCCATCAAATAGGCCACCATTATAAGGGAAGATTTCATGGAGCGAGAACAAGCCTTACAATAACGCTTCCCTTGCAGCTCTAAATCAGACCAAGGATCTTGTTACCCAAAATAATTTTTCTCAAGATTAGGAATGGTGCCAACCTCGTAATCAATGTCATGATAAGGGTTTATATTTTCAAGCTCTGATTGTGCAAGAGGAACCAACAACTTTAGGAAAACAATATGTTACAAATCAGTCCTGTGTTGGACACCAGGCTTAGACGCAGGGAGGTGCTTCTTATGCTAATTGGCATAAGACTTATCTTTGTGGTACGAATCAAGAGAGAAATGATGTTGCAGAAACATATGCCACAACCCCAAGGACACCAAACAAGGTAGTTGTCCCAGTTCAAAATCAAAATAAGGAACATAGTTTCAAGAAGCTAGTGGAGTCTAAGGTTTCTCCTATATCAATGAAAAGTGGATCATCAACTTCAACCAAACCTACACAACCCAAAGAGGAGGAAAATAAAAGTAATAAAATTAAACCACCTTCCTTTTATATATCTTTAGTCATAGGAGACAAAATAGTTCACAATTGCGTGATAGACTCAAGTGCTAGTACCTTGGTCATGCCCAAGAGGGTTGCTGATCTTATAGGCATAAAATATGATCCTGTGACTAAGGGAGTTGTCCAACTAGATGGAAATTCTATAAAGACAACAAGGGTATTAAAATATTTAGAATTTTCCTTGCATGCATGCCCTAGTTGAACTGTCTTGCAAGACATATCAGTCATAGACCTCCCTACACACTTTTCCATCTACTTGTGCAGAGCACCTCACTTTTTGATGTGATTTGTGTGTTTTAGGATTTTTTAGGAGTTTTGTTTGGTTTTTAATAAGATCCACTAGGTTGGATTTCAACTTGTTCATTTTCATGTTTGTAAGAGCTAAGTGCTCCTAGGTGACAATGTGGTCATTTTGACCTAGAATGGTAAAAGTTACTATTTTTGAGTAACTTGAGGTTTTAGTCTTTTATAGGACCCTAAGTACCCTAATTAGGGTCATAGGAGTGATAAAAATGCATCGAGTTGACTAAAACAGTCAAAGAGCAAAAAATGCTCAAAAGTTGCTAGCAACTTTCCAAAGTTGCTCGAGCAACTTTTGCAAAAAGTTGCAAATGAAAGTTTGAGCAGTTGTAACTCCCCATGCTTGGGTATTTGGGCATGGATTGATGATTTTTGGAGGTTAATGGAGTTTTTGGTTGCATATTACTTTTGTGATCATTCTGTATGGATGAATTTATGAGAATCCTTATAATTATAGTGTTTTCTGCTTTCTGTACGATAGTGTACAGATTAGATTAGGTGATCTGACCCCATGGGGTGTAGTGATTTGTATTAGATTTATTTTGTATATAGTAGTTTTATTTCAAATTAAAGTAGTGTGGAGTTACATTAGGATTTAGGTCACTGTGTCTGCAAGTTTAATTTTCAGAGTTGCAAGAGCAAAAATGGCTCTAACCTAAGCATCCATAGTTGAAAATGGCTAAAACCATGTGGGATGATGGGTTAGGGTCTATACATATTGATTTTTTTTTCTTCTTGTTCTTACAACTGAATTCCTAAGTTTGGAGTGAAGCCCTATGGCTGACTGCTAGGAGTAGGTGAGCCTGGACAGGGTAAAGATTGAATTCTAATCGAGCATCCATGATCTTGGATGGACAACTTAGTGGAATTTGTGGAAGCCCTAATATGTCACCTTGAAGGATAAAATTGTTGTAGAAGGTGAAATGAAGTTCAAAGAGAAAATTGAAGAAAATTTGGACTAACTGGTCTAGATGCCTAAAAGAAAGGATGAAAAATAGGGCTTGGTAGTAATCAGGGTTATGGGTGGATTGAGAAACTATGGTTTTGGATTCTTAAAGGGATAGTGGATAGCTTTCAGATTTCTAAAGTCTTTTGTGAGGTTGTTTGGAGAATTTGGAGCATTTGGCTCAAAACAATAAAAATAGACCTACTAGGATTTGGCCTAATTAGGCCTACTAGTGCATTCTAACAACAACTGGATTGTTTAAGTATCCAAAAGTGTTGGAAATGTTTCCAATGGACTTTTAATGGGTCAAGAACATAGGAAAGAGTCTATGAGATGTATGGAGAAGATCCTAAGAAAGCGTTTAGGGTTCTAGGGGAAGTTCTAGTGAAGAATCAAGAGGAACTTTGTGTCTTCAAAAAATCAACTATACCTAGGAGGAAAGTTGGTAGGGGGGGTCTAGGATATCCATATTGGGGAAGAACACATAGAGGAGTAACCATTGGATGGTTAGAATAAGTAGAAAGCACTTTGGGAAAAATAAACACTAGATCTGTAGACCCTCTGCATCAGAGTGGTATCAGAGTCAAAATTTATTTAAGTTTAGTGTATGTATGAAGGGGAGGAAAGCCGCGAGGTTGACAGCATGCCACCCAAGGCAATGAGAAAATATGCCATAGTGGACTTGGTCCAAAATCTATTGGCAAAGGCTAATTTGATAGAGACAAAAGGTAAGAGGAAAGTCACTGAATGGGGAGATGAGATTGATGAAGAAGATGAAAGCTAGGTAGGAGAGGCAACTGGCAAAGGAAAAGAAGTGGAGATGGATAAAGAACAAAGGGTGTTCTTGGATGCCTTCAAGTCCATCAAAAAATATAGTATGGAACACATACCCTACTATTGTGGTAGATTGAATGGTGAAGAGTTATTGGTTTTTCTAGAGGCCATAGACAACCAGTTTGACTACAAAGAAGTAGCAAAGGAGAAGAGAGTCAGTTATGCAAAGGTGAGACTCAAAGGATTTGCATTGGTGTGGTGGAACATGATGCAGAATGATAGGGTAGCCACTGGTAAGAAGAAGATAGCTTCTTGGGAGAGAATGAAGATTAGGTTGAGGGCACAATTCTTGCCCACTGATTATGAGATTCAAATGTATCATAAGTTGCAGAACTTGAGACAAAAATAGTTGAGAGTAAGTGCCTACACTGAGGAGTTCCACAAATTGAGCATAAGGGAAAGAAGACAAGAAGAGGAGGTAGAAAAGGTAGCAAGGTACCTCAATGGGTTGAGACAAGGAATCCAAGATGTAATCAGTATGATGGCTCCTGACAGTATGCACATGTGTTTTCAGTTAGCCTTGAGAGTAGAGAAGGCTAGAAGGAGGAATGATTTCCAAAAAAGAGGTAGGGGTAATAATAATAGAGGATTCAGAGGCAGGAGTAAATTTGGCAGAGGAAAAATCCCAAGTAGAATAGAAGAGACTCAATCTATGGACAATAGTGGGAGTAACCAGTATAGAGGGCCATTCCAAAGAGGAGGATACAGAGGAAGAAAAACACCAAGGGGTGGATTCCAGTCACAAGGAAGGACCAATTCTGTCTTCACTGGCAGATGTTACAATTTTAATCAAGTGGGCCATACAATGTGCAGATGTCCTAACAAGAATTCCACATCATTTATTGGAGAAAGAAGAAATCAGTTAGTGCAGGAGGATGACACACAAAGTGTCACTTCCCCAATCTCCAAAGCAGGGCCAGTATTGGATGGGGAAAATATAATGTTGAGAAGGACTTTGTTGAAAGTTCCTAGTACTACAAAGCCACCTCAAAGAAAAAAATTGTTTAAGACTAATTGTAGGTCACATGTGAAGATCTGCAAGGTGATATTGGACTCTGGATCCATAGAGAACATAGTGTCAACTGATATGGTGGATAAACTAAAACTTAGAAGGATAGCTCACACTACCCCCTACAAAGTATCATGACTAAACAAGGGGCATTAGATAGTGGTGGATGAACAAACTATGGTGGAGTTTGAGATAGGAGAGTATAAGGACAAGGTCCTAAGTGACATATTTCATATGGATGCATGTCATGTTCTTCTAGGGAATCCATGGCAATATGATGTGAAGGCCATTCATGATGGTGCAAAGAATAGTTATGTGATTACTAAACAAGGAAAGAAGTTCCAAATGGATCCCTTACAAGAACCTAATGAGGAGAAGCATGTGGGGACTAGTGTGATGCTCTTGAGTGGAAAGGAGTTTCTAAAGGTTATGAAGAAGGAGAGAGAGGTTTGTTGTGCAGTGATAGTGAAGCCAAAGGATGAGACTAAGGAGAAAGCCAACATGCCACCAGAGGTACAAGCATTTTTGGAAAGGTATAACCATGAAATAGTGGATAATGGATTTCCTAGTGCATTGCCACCTATGAGGGATGTGAGCCACCAAATAGAATTCATACGTAGAGCTAATCTACCTAATAAGGTAGCATATAAGATGACACCAAGTTAGAATGCAAAGATAGCAAGAAAGATTCAAGATTTGTTGGAGAAAGTGCTAATAAGGAAGAGTTTGAGCCCTTGTGTCATGCCAAATTTACTTGCTCCTAAGAAGGATGGAAAATAAAAGATGTGCATTGACTCCAGGGATATTAACAAGATCACAATTAGATATAGATTCCTAATGCCCCGGATTGAGGATTTCCTAGACAACTTCGGGAGTTCTTGCTATTTCTCCAAGGTTGATTTGAAGTTAGGGTATCACAAAATTAGAGTTAGGCCTAGTAGTGAATGAAAGATAGCCTTCAAGAAAAATGAAAGGCTGTATGAGTGGCTAGTAATGCCCTTTGTCCTAACAAATGCACCTAGCACATTCATGAGGCTCATGAATGAAGTGCTAGAAGATTTTATAGGTAAGTTTGTAATAGTTTATCTTGATGACATTTTGATCTTTAACAGGTCTAAGGAGGAGCACATGAAGCATTTGGAAATGGTATTGAGGAGGCTATACCAAGAGAAGTTGATGATCAATCAGGAAAATGTGAGTTCTTGAAAACTGAATTAGTGTATCTTGGTTTTGTGGTTGCTAATGGATGTATGAATATGGATCCTAGTAAGCTCAAGTCTATTTTGGAATGACCTACACCTAGATCCATAGGGGATGTTAGGATTTTTCATGGATTAGCCTCCTACTATAGGAAGTTTGTGAGGAATTCTACTCATGTATGTGCCCCTATCCTTAACACTATAAAATGAGGAATCAAATGTCAGTTCAAGAGGACAACAACAGTAGATCAAGGCTTTGAAATGTTGAAGAAAAGGATAGTAGAACTACCTACTCTTAGGTTCCCCAACTTCAATCAGTTATTTGTGGTGGAGTGTGGTGCTAGTAAGCTACCCATTGGAGTAGTGTTAAGTCAAGAGGGACATCCTGTGGCATTCTTCATAGAGAAGTTGAATGAGGCCAAATAAAAGTACTCCACCTATGATTTGGAGTTGTATACAATGGTGCAAGCACTCAAAAAGTGGAGACATTATCTCCTACCAAGGGAATTTGTGGTTTACAAAGATAACCATGCCATTAGTTTCTTGAATGGGCAAGAGAAATTGAACCAAAGACACCTTAAATGGGTAGAATCTTTGCAAGCATACACATTTGTCATCAAACACAAGAAAGGTGTTAGCAACAAGGTTGCTAATTCTCTAAGTAGAAGAGTACTAGATATATAGAGATACAATTACAAAGTGTGGGAATGGATGAATTGAAATATCTCTACAAAGAGGAAAAAGATTTCAAAGGTGCCTATGAGGCATGTGAGAAGTTCCAACAGGGATTCAAAGTGGAGCTCACTGATTATATGTTGTAGGAGGGAATATTGTTCAAAGGACACTAATGTACATACCTCAGTGCTCAATGAGGGAGAACATAGTCAAGGAGAAACACCAAAGAAGCTTGGGAGGGAACTTTGGAGAGGATAAGATGCTTGAGAAAGTGAAACAACATTACTATTGGCCTAGGTTATAGTCAGATGTGTTATTCCCTGCATACTCATCCCTACATTTTGTAGGCAAAATGCTAGGTCCCTCTTTTCGCTTTTGGCTCTTGCCTTGCCTTCTTTTGGTTTCTTTGTTTCCCCTCTAGGATTTGCTTCCACGAGGGTTGTTTCTTTTGTTTCTTGTTTTCTTGCATCTCCAGGACCTCAGTCCCAGAGTTTGGTTTGTTCTTTTGAGTCAGCCAGATTATGGACTCTAGGATTCTCTGCCATCATGTCTTCTTTTCCAAGAAGGTGTGGCTACATGTAATCCCCGGGCCCGGAGTCTGGAGGTTTTCTTGTTCCAGAGTCTGTGGAAATAATGCAACACATTTTTACCCAAAGGGTATAAATAGAAGTTACCAGTCATTTTCACATTTATCGCGATCAAACACTTAGAATACTCAGAGTGATTTTAAGGCGATTAAACAACAAATTGCTCCTTGTGCTTAGCGGTTAAATGGTGATTTGCAGTTCTTGTTCATGATTACAAGAAGGTTAACTTGTTGAAGAACACTCTCATGCTTGTCTTTCCTACATTCGCCGTGTTTCCAGGTAGGCTTTCAGATTTTCCCTTTCTGTTTTTCTATTTTTTTGGTTCTTGCTGGTTTTGTTTTGTTTTCATTTGTTTTGCTTTCATTTTCATCTCTGGTTTCACTTTTGTCACCTCTCGTTGGTGGGTTGGACCTGCCAGAGGGTAGTCCGCCCTCTGTGTAGCTGTAATAGTATGTACACTTTGTGTATAGCAGGTTTCTATGTAAATATCTATTTGTATGTAAATGACTCTGTATATTTTTGTACATTTTGTAAATGTCTCTGTTTGCATCTATATATATGCCCATTTTGGGCCAGTCTAGGAGTCATGCTTCAGCACTCGCATGCGCTTTGGCTATGTATGTATCTCTTGTATATCCTACCCTGCCATTGGGTGAGATTTCCTTGCTCCATACATAGAAAGCCCCATTTTTGGGAGCTCATCCAAGAGAGATACCACCTGGTTCAAACTCTGCTCTTTGCTGGTTTAGCCATGGTGGTTTTCCCTCTCCTCCATCAAGTCAGTCTTAATGATGGGTTAAGTTTCCCACTTGAGAATTCAAGTTTGACCCAAGTGGCATCCACTTCCTCATGTAAATAGACAGTTGTCGGTGTTAATGCCATTACTCCCACTACTGCATGGCCACGTGACACCCTATGTCAGCCTAGTACAACTCATTTTTGGTCTTTTCTTGTAATGGTTAGTTCCCAGACTCCGGACCCAAATTCCCTTATGGTCATTGTTTCATTTTCATCACACAAAGCTAAAATCCCTGGAAGCCTGGGTGATGGTCAAATTCCAAGTTATTTTAATATATATATTTTCTGGGTTTGACTAGAAATGATATTATTTCAGGAACAAATGTGAGGTAGTGATGAAAATCTCCGAAGCCTGGAATTAATGTTATGTTTTTATGTATTTACTGATGGTCATCTTGTCTTACAGGTTTCCAGAGTATCAAATTCATCAATCATGTCTGAGGCATCTACATCTTCTCCACTTGGGATTCTAGAACTTCCCACAACCGCTGCAACCAGGGCACCCGTTAGGACAAAGGCTGAGAAGGCCTTGTAAAAACTCTTGTTGACTATGAAATATATTAAGGAGGACACTATTTTGGGATCAAAGGTTGATTCCAAAGATAAATGGATCATTAACACAAGTGTCAGAATGTGGGCCAAAATGTAGGCCCTAGTGAAGATGATGCACATTTAATGCACTACCAGAGATCCATTGGCTATCAATGTGGCCAACTCAGGGATTCTTAAGGCTGCTTGCTTATCCTGCTCCGTGCAAGATCTAGAGCTCATCCTCACTCTAGCAGAGCACTACAACTCAGCCGTCTGAGCTGTCATGCTGGCTCTTCTAGTTCCAACTGGATATCCAATGCCCATGGTGTCTCTAGATCCTGTGACTTTTTAGGCGGGGATGGGGATCCCCCAATTTGATGATGCAATGGTCCTCACTCAATCTTTGGCCTTGGAGGATATTTGAAGTTGGAAATCATGGCCTGAAAATACCTCAATAATAGCTGGCTAAAGATGCCAAAGAAAGACTCCAAAAAGATGAAGCTGGAGATCCCCCAGACTAAATTTAAGGAAAGCATAGAGATGGGGATCATCACACTATGCAGGATCTTTGGACAACCCCATGCCCAAGAATTCTTAGCATGGATGTACTATTTCTTTCTCGGCATCCCCTCTAGTGAGCAGAACTTTGATTGGGCCACCATCATTGCCAATCACGTGGACTCCCAACTTCTCCAGGTCCTCCAGGCCCCTAAGTTCTACATGACTTCTTATGTCTTATGGGCTCTAGCACAACAACTCCCCATGAAAAATGGGTTACTTACAGCCAACGTACTTAGGATTGGCCTAGGTCAGAATGCTTCATGTGATTATTTCCCATAGATCCAATGGGAGGCTAGTTTCCTCAGCTTCTGCCGAGTAAATGATGCCTTCATTTACTACAACCTCCTCACACCTACTCAGGACGTTGGATACTAGCTGTCTAAGGAGGCAATGGATTTGGTCAGTACTTGTGGCCATTATTATATCCATTTTTAGAAAAATTCATACATTCAGGTGATTGACTTCTCCTGGAAACCCTACTTATTGCCCAAGCATTGTGGGAATAAGACAATTCTTTTAGAATTCTGTAGACAGATCCTAGAGCTATATGCCCTCTTCACAGTGAAGAGGGTCACTAATGTCCCATTCCCAATCACTTGTGGGAGTTACACCTGCAGCCTAGCAATGGCCAAGGATGTTGATAACAAGCTGAAAAGTCTAGGGCTAGAAAAATTCTACCTGGAGCGAAAGAATTTTGATCCACTGGGTAAGATAGTGTTGGAATTTCCCCAGACCACCCCTCCACATGAGCTTCACATTGAATATTTTTGGGAAGATTTTCAGGATGAATTTGAGGTCTGGAATCGACATTATGTCCATATGACTCAAGGCATGATGAAGCAACTTAAGCTTTGAAAGTTCCCAGATAGTTTTTTAGACACCAGGTCCACAGAGGACCCACAATATAAAGAGAAGGGGATAGAAAAAATGGCCCTCCCTCTGGTAAATTGGGATGCACTGGAGGGGCTCACAATTGAGGACATCACCAATGATGTTATTGAACACACTCATTCATATTTCAAGAGGGTGTGTCCAAAGAGAACACAAAAGGCTGACCTGCTTGTATGGGGTTTAACTTTCAGGGCTGGAACCTCCTCACAAGGTGAGGATAGAGGAAAAAGGAAGATGGGGACCCATCCCAAGTCCCATACGTGGTTCCCATAGTGGAAAAAATCCAACAGATGGTGGTAGCCTCATAGTAGATAAGAGAAAAGTTAATCACCCAGCTGGCCACCCCTACTCTTATGACCAGACTTGTCCACCCTCCCACTTCCTCTTCAATTGCAGCATTAATGGTCTGGGCAACAGGGAACAGGGTGGAGGAAGAGTGGGAAACCATGTTGGATGTAGGGCCCCCATTAGTAACAAGGAGGGAAATAAAAAGAACTCTTGATACTCAGCCAAAGGTGGAGCTAAAGCTCAAGATGCCTAGCATCCCTAAAATACAAATTAACTCATCAGACTCCCTGGAGCCAGACAATCAACATGAAGATCCCCAGAAGACCTCCCCTCCGCATGATGAACTTGATGACTTATTTGGGACAGATGAAATTGTGAACCTACAAGGGGATCTCGAGAGGGCAGTAGAAGAGATAGATGCCCAAGAGGAAGTGGTGATCCCTCTTGAGAAGGAAACACTAGAGAAAGAAGATGCCACAGAGCAGGAAGTCTGGGCTGAACCAGGGAAGGAGCGAGAATAGGTAAATGTCTCCAATGTTCCAGAGATACATGTTTCAGTGACCAACACCATAGAGGAAAGGTAAGTTCAAGATGAGCAGCTGGCATGTGCTGGGGGAACCAGACCTACAAGAGAAAATGTAACCTTAGCCACCATTCTCTAGATGCCGCCTCCAAAGAAGGAAAAATTTAGTGAGGTGATCACAAAGGCTGCATGATTAAAATTTGTCTAGACGTCTCAACCACCTCCTACAAATACTCCAACAAAGGAGAACATTCCAGCAAAAGAGGCCGACACAGGACAGAAACAATAGAAAGATGAGGGGAAAAACCTCGAGAATGCAAATGTTGACCCCAACGCTGCTAAAGATGTAGACACTGAGGTAGATGACACTAATACCACTAAGGTGGATGATGCTGGTGGACCCAAGGATACAGGGAAAGAGTCTAAAGAGGCTCAAAATATTATGGACATGCAATGAAACCCTAGAGGGGATTTACAGGATCAAACTCTGGCAGCAAGGCCACCCCTGCCCCTACCATAGTGGTAGTGGATTCAAGAAAAAGGAAGGCCCCAACATAGCATCGGCCAAGGCCCATCTCTCCTTGGTAGCTATCATTCTGGACCAGGCTGTTAAGTCTCTGCTCCTATAGAGTGAATTGGGTGAATGATAGGGGAAATGGATGGCCATCCTCTAGGAGTACAATTTGGAAATGCAACCCATGAAGATAGTCTAAGGCCAGGGACTATGTAGAACAATGGCATAAGGAACTCCCAATATCAAATTCCAAACTTACACAGTGGAGTCCATCACTCAAGACGCGTGGTATACTAACCTAGTATACTTATTGTTGAACAAAAGATGCCTGGAGGGGCTACCCCCAAACAAACATCACACCCTGCAACTTAAAATCACACACTTCATGATAAAAAATAGAATGCTTTTTCGTAGGAACTATGAGGGAGTGTACCTCTAGTGCATAGACAGGGACCAAGCTACGAAAATAATTGAATAATTCCATGGGTAGTTTGGGACTGGGCATGGATCAGCTGCTGCCACTACCCCTCAAATCCTTTGGGCTGGATATTATAGGCCCTATATCTTTAAGGATGTGTACACTCACGTCAGGAGGTACCACACTTGCCAAATAGTGGCACATCATGAGCAGAACCTAACCATGCCTTTGCAGCCAATTTTTGAAGCTAGACCCTTCGTCCAATGGGAATTTGACTTTATCAGGGAAATCAACCCCAACTCATTTTCCAACCACCGGTACATCTTGACCACTACCGATTATTGCACCTGATGGTCTGAAGTGATTCCTTACAAAAACAACACGGCATACATAGTTATTAAATTCCTAGAAGAAAACATTATCACTCATTTTGGAACGCCCTTTGCTATAGTGTGTGACAATGGTCTAACATTTTCTTTAGCACAATTACTTGAATGGACTTTGACAGAAAGATCACTTTGAAATTCTCTAGCAACTATTACCCCCAGGGAAATGGTGTTGCTAAATCAACCAACAAAAACCTGTTAGAAGTGATCAAGGACATGTTAGAACAAAACCCCTGAGGCTGGTATAAAAAGCTTTGGTTTTCCCTCTGGGTGGATTGCATCAGAATCAAGATAGCCCTGGGAACTTCTCCCATTCCATCTAGTTTATGGCTAGAATCCAGTGTTCCCTATCAACTTATAGATCCCAATTTTAAAGTTTATGTAGGAATTCAGCAACCAGGACAACATTGTGGAGGTTTGACTCCTAAATCTGGTATGAATGGAGGAGTAGAGAGACACAACCCTGGAACACTTCATGCATCATCAAGTAGTAGTAAAATGATGGTCTGACCAAAGAGCCCAGTATAAGGCCTTTTAGATTTCAGACTTGGTCCTCTTGTGGGACAAAGCCTGGAAAAAGAAGGGAAAGCACACTAAGTTTCAATGGCTCTGGCTCAGACCATACCTGATATCCAAGATCTATGGGGAAAATACTTACCACCTCAACGCTATGACCGGAGAAGCCGTTCCATTGCATGTTAATGGTCAGTTTCTCAAGCACTACTTTGAATGAGGTATGGTGGTAAGTTTGTCCAGATGTTGTATCATATGTAAAGTTCTTGCTTGTAAATATTTCTTTCCCAGTACTCCATTTGGAGCACCTCTTCCTTGTAAATAGCTTTGTCGACTGTCCTTCGGGACCGCCCTTCCTTTTTGTTTTCTTTTGTTTTTGGCTTTCTTTTTCTTCCCCTTGTTTTTGGGTTCGTAGCATGTTGTCTTCTCTTTGTAGACAGGTATGCTTCGCATAACATCTAGTCTCTAGAATGGTACCTTGTGCATTTTGGGTAAGTTAGAATCTATTGTTAGCATGGTGGAATTTATCTACACCCTAGAGTTATTTTGTAAGTATGGTAACAAGTTATGGGTGATCTTTCATCTGATTTATATCTTGAGCGTCCAAAAATTGGTTAAACAAAAAATCTAAAGGAGTAGGTAATCTCATGGTCCTCGAAGGTAGATTGGTTGCACTAAGTTGGTGGCCAAGTCTGAAAATCATAAAAATATCTCGGGTTCAGAATATTCTCTCCTATTCAGCAATTTAAAATAGATGGTAAGGTGAAAGAAGTACCGCCTTGGAAATTAGCTAAGCTCAAGGTTCATGGTGAAAGAAGTACCACCTTCCTATCTAGAAAGAAAAGAAAAGGAAGAAAAATTGAAGAATAGAGAATTTTGATATCTAGAGGAAACATGCAAGATACGATGACTTTGGTTTAATATGTGTAGTTCCCCCTCTCTGCTTCTCTCAGAAATCACCGGCTTGATTTTATTTCAAAGCACACACCTCACAACCAATGAAAGACCAAAAGATTAAATCATTGATGAGCCGGATCCTCTTAGACACCTCGCACTTTGTAAGAAGGATGCTCCAGGTAAAGATTAATTTTGGCTTTGCTAACCAAAGATTCTGAAGTTCTCAAATGCATTAAGGCATTTGTCCTAGATAGTCGCCATTTGTTATGCCCTGCATACCCGTCCCTACATTTTGTAGGCAAAATGTTGGGTCCCCCTTTTCTCTTTTGGCTCTTGCCTTGCCTTCTTTTTCTTTCTTTGTTTCCCCTTTGGGATTTGCTTCTGCGAGGGTTGTTTCTTTTGTTTCTTATCTTCTTGCATCTCCAGGACCCCGGTCCCAAAGTTTGGTTTGTTCTTTTTGTTGGAAACACTGAGAGGGGGGGGGTGAATTAGTGTTTAGAAAATTATTCAATTTTAGTAAATTTAAACATAAATCAATTATATATCACTTGAAGCTTAACAAAAGATCACACAACACATAATATGATTATAGGGAAACCTTGATTAGAGGAAAACCTCGGTGGAAATTAGTACCCACAAATATTGCACTAGTATAATGAACCTGTTAAAGTTCCTTTTTCCTATTAGGAGCAGTCTTTACAATGTAAGTACAATGACTTGGTTAAGGGTCTGACCCTCTTAGGATTCTTTTACAAACAAACCTGTTAAGGGTGAGGAATCACTTTCCAAGAGCTCACTGCGCAATGAGAAAGAAGGCTACAACCTCCTGAGAATAGATATACACTATATCCAAAAGTGAACTGCTATATATGAAACAGATGTCTGATCAGTTCTGGTTATGTTCTTATGCTCTTATATGTCTCTCCTCTGTGTATTTCTTTGACACTTCAAATATATCTTTACATTGTATATATATATGTTTATGCCTGAATAGACGCGACTATAAACAAGACCTTAGTCAGCCCAAAAACAACATTCACAACGCTTCCAAACAAATTAGATTAAGCCTGTTTACAATAATTTTTAATACATGATTACAAAATTATTACAATAGGTTCTTAGCCTTTACATAACAAAAGATTACACGCTAATCAAAGTCCTGAATTTGGCTCCATACTCTGTACTCTGAACTACTAGTGTACTTGTTCTTCCTGTAACTTGTCCATACTGATATTCTATACTATTGATGTATAGGGTAAGCATAAAAACATATCATAGAACTTATGTCTGAAGGATCTTAGTTTGAATCGGCCGTACGCATGTGTACTGGTGCTCTGATCATCTGTGTATCTCTGTTTTGTATTGTCTTCTATACTTAGTCAATTTTCATTTCTAAGTTTGTTGTCAAAACTCCATATGACTTTGTTTCCATAATGACAGCACAAAATAAATCATATACTCCCTGGGAGTCAACTTGCCAGCAATCTCCCCCTTTGTCATTAATGGCAACAAAGGAATGTGGCTAAGTTACTCAACAATGACTAACATCAAAAATTGTATATTTTCTTCTCTTAACATATACTATACATTTCTACACTTCTCCTCATGCATACATTACTCCCCCTTTGACATTAATGAAAAAGGTGTCAAAATTGTAAGTCTCTAAATACTTACTCCATGTATACATCTAGATAGGCTATCTGCAGATTCTTCATCTCTTGCTACCAGAATGCCTTTAGTGCATCAATTGTATGGAGATGGGCACATAAAGCATATGTGAGTTTTTCTATCTTTGTCAAATCCATGCTAGGTCCTTGATCATAGGTAGCAATGGTTGCATCAATCTTTTTAATGTTCTCATTCAGAACTGCTAAGGAGGGTGCAATTGTATTTCTCAACTGAGTATGCCTGATCCTTATCTTACTGATCTCCATTTTAGCTTTTTTTATCTTGTCTATCTAAACTTGATAGATATTGTTGCAGATGTTTATATTTTTGGATGATGTTTCAATTGAGTGTCTTATGTTATCAACCAAGATATCTACCTCTTCTATCTTTTTGATATGTTCAGAGGTGAGTTTCCCTCTGTCCATGCAATTTGCTATAACCTTTCTGCCTTTTGATGCCAACTCTTTCAACATTGTCTGACCAATCTTCAATGATTTTAAATCTAAGGAAAAATTCTTTACTAATTCATTCAATCTTTCCTTTTTATTCTCATCTTCTACAATTCTAGTAGCCGAGTCTACTAAGCTTGTAAAATGTGCTTTGAAGCTTGTTAGTATGCTGTCTACATCATCAACTGACTAAATTTTAGCTACTTTCTTGTCCACAGGTACTAGGTCATTCATAATGTTCACTAATTCCAAGAAGAGAGGGTTTCTCATAACCTATTTTTCTTTGTCTTTTTCCATGGCTAGGACGCTGATCTTGATCAGGTCTTCTTCTCCCCATGCATCCAAACTTGCTGAGTCAAGAGTTAAACTTGACAATAATGAGTTTGATGGTTGAATGGATGGTGTGAATATAGTATTCTGACTAGTGTCCATGCATTCACTTTTTACTGGGATCTCCATGACTGGTGTCTCATTATTTGTATTATCTTCCTCTTTGTTCAAGTATGTTGAATCTTTAGAGGGATCTTCATCTTGTTGTAAAGATGTGTTATTAGTGCATACCTCCTTTGTCTCCTCAGTGCTTACAAATTATTTTTCAACTTTGTCCATATCATTATCAGAATTAGTCATGGATATCTTGATATAATCAATCACTACAGTATCCCCTGAATCTTTTGTTGTATCAGAGTTTATTGAAACTGAGGGTGCTGAAACCCGTGGACCTGTCTTAGGTGCATTCTGAATCACTGGTTCAGTAACCTATTTGGGAGGAACTAGAGTTACCTTTGTTGTATGTGGCATTGATGGATACATATGTCTATCTAGAAATACCTTCTCAAATGCTTTCTGAGTCTCTTCACCAACCAGATCATACTCCTTATTCATGATATGGAGAACTCTTATTTTGGTTCTTAGGTGCGGCTTTACTAAATCCAATAGGATGACTTTCTCATCATGCGAGCACACCAGGAGAAGACTATCCAATGTTTCTTCTCTTATCCTCATATCCTCTTCAATTGCTTTCCTTTTTAGTATATCAAGTATGTTCCATACCTTGTTTGGTATGACTATTTTGAGTTCCAATACTGTCCTTTTGAACTTAATCATGTGAGAGATGATCATATATTGAATCTATGATTTGTCTATCTCTTGATATTTGTCATATACATTCTTGAGAGATTCTAGTCTTCATTAACAATTATGTTCTTTAGAACTATTAGACTAGGTCTAAATCCTACCTTTAGAGGGGCTTGAGTGTTCTTTACCTTGCTCCTTGTGGTTCTTGAAGATGGATGACTTGTGGGTACTTTCTTCTTCCTTCTAGTTATCTTACTTGGTACTGATGGTGGAGATGCTTCCAAGTCAATAGTAGTTGAGGGCGCAAATGTACTTTTATCAGATTTCTTCATCTTCTTCTTGGGCATATCATCAAAATTTTCTATTTTAACTTTTGTTTGTTTGAGCTCTCTTGCAATCTTAGCTTCCCTAGCTTTGTCTAGGTCTTCTTGTGTAACCCCATGAACCTTTAGGATATTAGAAGTAATTATAGATGCCTTCCTTTTGTTATCAGCACTGTATAGGACAGAATTGAATTCATTTTTCTTTTCTCTGTAGGTGCCCCACCTGAGCTCATTAGGATCTTTGGGTATAGACAAAAGAACTTGTGCATATCCTTCCAACACATGTTCCTCAACTCCATAACCAAGTGGGTGAATCCATTTCATTCTGGGCTCAACCACCTCCATGCAAGTGCAGTCATTCTCTACCATGAAACATATGATCTCCTTATACTTATCAACTATTTTCTTAGATAATTTGAACCTCTTCTGTATTTTGATCCTGAATGTCTTGATGTCCGTGTCCATAGAATCTTTCACATTACTCTTTGATGTGGCTTTCAATGATATCTAAGACATAGTGGGTTTGCTTCTGTCTAGGTGAAGATTTGCAACCTTACCTACTATTTGGAAGTAGAGATATATGATCAATGAGCCAAACCTGAATATCTTGCTCTTGTCATGCTTAATAGCTCAAATGTTGTCAATCAGTTGAGAATGCAATATCTCACATAGGTTATACTAAGTATTATCTTTCACTATCTTTACTGTTGCCAGAAATGTTGCTGTAGACACAATATTTATTCTTCTTTCTTGCTGAAACTTGTAACCAAGTATCATAGTGAGGAGCTTGATGTCATTTTCCTTAATAGGATCAACTATCATCCTGCGCCTATCACTCCTAGATAAGCATGCTTTCTCAACCTATTTCTTAATATCTTTACTAGTTGGAAGAACTGGTCCAGTCTTAGGTAGTCCAGTCATGTCATGAATTAGGTCTGTGGTAATGCAGACATGAACTTCACCAATCCAGTAGAGGTCATCATGTATCCTGCTCAACAAGATTTAAATCCATTCTGACTCATAGAATTCATGTACATTAGAATACTCAAAGATAGGGTTATCAGTGAGATACGTGTATTCATCTTTGAATGAATAATCAGGTTTCATCATTGACGCCATGAGAGTAGCTATACTATTATCCCCAATGGTTTCCTTCTTACAGTGAATGTACGCACAAATGTCTTCTACATGCATGACTCCTAGCAGAGTCTTAGAAAATTCTCCCTCTACGTCATCTAGTATGGACTTGAAAGGATGCCTTTTAAACACAATTCTTTTCCTTTCAATGATGTCGAATACAACTAGAGTGACCATACTTACTTGTTTCTTGGATAAATAGGGTTTCACAGAAAACTGAAATGACGCAACTGCTAGGGTTTCGATCCAACTTCCATTCGTTCACTTAACCACCAAATCTATTATCTTTCAGTGCTTTGATGCTCAGTGCTTATCTACTTTTTGAATGCTTCAATCTCAAATGCAAAGTGAGGTTTTTAAGATCTTTTGCCAATCTATATAAAGATTAATTGAATTTAATGGTCATTTTTGTAAAGTGGTTTACAAAGAGAATTTCAAACTTTGTTCTAAATGAAGTAAAGGCAATGCGTGAATGCATAAAACCTTAATTTGTGATCAAATGCATGAATCCATAGGTGTATACTCAGAGGTGAGTATACCAGCCATGCTGGGGTTCAGAGCTAGAATAGCTCCCCCTAAGACCATGAGGATCAATTATCCAGAAGTAGAAGGTATGTCCACTGAGGATGCATCTACTACCTTGTTCTCTTCATTATCCTTCTTTACTTCAACCCATATTTTATCTAAGTTGGATTTAGCTTCCACAAACTTGATTTCTCCTGATTCTTCAAACAAAGACTTCTTAGGATTCTCTTGTCCTTTTGTTCTTGATCTGCAAAACCTTGAGATGTGTCCATCTTTTCCACATGTGTGACAAATGATATGAGGTCCGATGTTGTTACTGATCATGCTACATTGCTTGGTTGTGTGTCTATTGTAATTACATATTTGACATGTAATGTTCTGCAAGTTTCTTTGAGGTTGATTTCTCTGATTGAATTGAGTTTGATTCCTTTGGTTCAGTTGTGGCTAATTTCTTTGATTTGTTCTACAATGAATAGCCCTATGAAAAAAATTATTGTAGGAGTAACAATAAGCATTGACGGGTCTTACATTCTTACGATCTCTTGCCAAGTGTCCATGCTTGTTACAGGCATATCAAGTACGGTTGACTTCCTTGTGCTTATCTTCTACTTTAGTCTCTTAATGATTCTCTATTTTATTTTCTTTTGAAGATTCTATTTGAGCTTTCTTTCTTTCTTGTAATAAGTTGATCTCAATTTGAGCTAGACTATATCCCATACCAGTGGTATCACCTTTTAGTTTTTGTTCATAGAGCTATGATTGAATTAAATCAGAACTTGTGTGTATTTTGTCAATCTTGTCTTTTGCTCCTGATAAATTCAGATTCAATCTTATTCTTGATGTTTTCCTATTCCAAGATTTTCATATTGGCTTGTATGAGTTCTTCATCTAACTATTTATTTTCTTTGTTCTTCTCTTCAATAGTTGTTAGGCTATCAGTTAATTGATCATTTAATTCTTCTATCTTATCCTTTAAAGATAAGTTTTCTTCATTCAATTTCTTGACCATTTTCCCCAAATCATTCGTAGAGCAATCTTTCAAATCCTTTCTTAACTTTTTGATAAGCATCTGTGAGCCATCAACTTTTAGCTTAAGTTCCTCATTTTCTTTCTCAGATCTATCTAGATCTTCAAGGGCTGCTTCAAGATTATTTTTTAGATGTTTGACTTTTGCTAAATCCATGATCTCCTCAAGTGGTTAAACTTTCTCTCAAAGGACCAGAGCTCTGATACCAATTTTTGGAAACACTGAGAAGGGGGGGGGGGGGGGGAANGGGGGGGGGTGAATCAGTATTTAGAAAATTATTTAGTTTCAAAAACTTTAAAAATAAATCAATTATATATCACTTGAAGCTTACCAAAAGATCACATAACACATAATATGATTATGGGGAAACCTTGATTAGAGGAAAACCCTGGTGGGAATTAGTACCCACAAATATTGCACTAGTATAGTGAACCTGTCAAAGTTCCTTTGCCATGTTAGGAGCAGTCTTTACAATGTAAGTACAATGACCTAGTTAAGGGTCCGATTCTTTTAGGAGTCATTTACAAACAACCCTATTAGGGGTGAGGAATCACTATCCAAGAGCTCACTGCTCAATGAGAAAGAAGGCTACAACCTCCTGAGAATAGATATACACTATATCCAAAAGTGAACTGCTGTATATGACACAGATGTTTGATTAGTTCCAGTTATGCACTTATGCTCTTATATTCTATAAGGGAACTATCTCATACTGATATCTTCATACTGCTCTTCAATGTCTCTCCTCTACGTATTTCTTCGACACTTCAAATATATCTTTACATTGCATATATATATATATATGCCTAAATAGACACAACTATAAACAAGACCTTAGTCAGCCCAAAAACAACATTCATAATGCTTCCGAACAAAGTGGCTTAAGCATGTTTACAATAATGTTTAATACATGATTACAAACTTATTACAATAGGCACTTAGCCTTTACATAAAAAAATATTACACACTAATCAAAGTATTGAAGTCAGCTCCATACTCTGTACTCTGAATTGCTAGTGTACTTGTTCTTCCTGTAACTTGTTCATACTGATATTCCATACTATGCGTGTATAGGGTAAGCATAAAAACATATCATAGAACTTATGTCTGAAGGCGCTTAGTCTGAATCGGCTGTATGCATGTCTATTGGTGCTTTGATAATCTATGTATCTCTATTTTGTATTGTCTTCTGTACTTAGTCAATTTTCATTACTAAGTTTGCTGTCAAAAATCCATATGACTTTGTTGCCATAATGACAACACAAAATAAGTCATACACTCCCTGTGAGTCAACTTGCCAACACTTTTGAGTCAGCTAGATTCCAGACTCCGGGATTCCTTGCCATTATGTCTTATTTGGTTTGGTTGTTCCAGAGTCTACGGAAAGAATGCAACACACTTTTACCATAAGGATATAAATAGAAGTTAGCAGTCATTTTCACATTTACTGTGATAAAAAACTTAGAATACTCAGATCGATTTTAAGGTGATTAAATATCAAATTGCTCCTTGTTCTTAGCAGCTAAATGGTGATTTGTAGTTCTTGTTCATGATTACAAGAAGGTTAACTTGTTGCAAAGCACTCCCGTGCTCATCTTTCCTGCATTCCCCACGTTTCTAGGTAGGCTTTCAACTTTTCCCTTTTTGGTTTTCTCTTTTTTGTTTCTCGCTAGTTTTGTTTTGTTTTCATTTTTTTTGCTTTTGTTTTCATCTCTAGTTTCACTTTTGTCACCTCCCGTTGGTGGGTTGGCCTTGCCAGAGGGTAGTTTGACCTTTATGCAGCTGTAATAGTATGTACACTTTGTCTATAGCGAGTTTTTGTGTAAATATCTATTTGTATTTAAATGTCTTTGTATATTTTTGTACATTTTGTAAATGTCTATGTTTGCATTTGTATATATGTCCATTTTGGGTCAGTCTGTGAGTTTTTCTTCGACCCTCGCATGCACTTCAACTCTATATATATCTCTTGTATATCCTACCCTACCATTGGGCGAGATCACCTCGCTCCATACTGTTAGAATAGTCCCAAAGGATAACTGAGAGTGGGGGGGGTGAATCAGTTATCAGTTGCTTAAGTCCTTTTTACTTCTTTAACTTTAGTATACAACAAAGTAAATGCATAATCAGATAACATAGTACTCAACACACAATTTGATTGCAGGGAAACCAAATGGTAAAAACCCTGGTGGATATTAGCACCCACAATAAACTATACTTATTTGTAGTAATCCCTGTTAGAAGATATTTCAACCCTATTAGGAGTTCTAAAATACAATGCAATAAGTATAGTGACCTGATTAAGGGTCAGACCCTGTTAGGAGTCTTTTATAAATAACCCTGTTAGGGGTGGTGGACTCACTGTCCAAAAGCTCACTCCTTGATGGTGAAGGCTACAACCTTTTGAATAATAGATATGCACTATATATGATGATGAACTGTAGAGTAGACCTACTGTCTTCATCAGTTCTAGTGTATTACAGTATTTCACTTCTTCTTCACATAGACCCTAATGAATGAACCAACTCTGATAATCTGCTCAATACATCTTTCTTCGCTTTTCGTATCATTCACACTTAGCGTATCACAATTGAACTACTATAAGTATCTTCACCAAATTAGAAGGTCATTTCAACTCTTAGAAACTCTTCATTAATATCTTAGTCATATTAACTAAGCACGCAAACAATATTAAGTTAGCGCAAGTCAATGCTGAACAGACGCCACGCTTCACTGAGTTGGCTTCATCAAATTAACCATAACTTTGCAATCATCTTGAAACACGTTTGGCACCTTTGGATTTATATCATCAACTCATAATTAATCATGCATATCCACACGCATATCCTAAAGATAGGTGCAACTCATGAAACATGTTATATATGTCGTCCCTAAACCGTTATACTTCTAGAATTATAACTGCTAATAACAGAATTGTATAACTTTACTGAAACATCATATCTGGGTCTGTATGTATGAACATAACATAATAAACATGTCAACAACATGTATCTATCCACGCAAGTCTTCATGTCATCATTCAGATAAGTTCATACATAATTACTACTGTGTATTATATGTTGTCATCAATGACAAACATACAAACAATCAACTCTCAGAATCAAATCTCCAACAATCTCCCCCTTTGACATTGATGGCAATATATGATATCAAAAAAATCCTCTGTTCATGGTGTCCTCTTTCTTTTACAATCTTCTCAATACCTCATTAAGGATTTCTCTAAACTGCTGCAGTTCCTCTGTCTGTATTTTTTGTTCTATGTATATACTCCCCTAGAGTATATGCTCCCCCTTAGTACATACTCCTCCTTACTATATACTCCCCCTTTGACATCAATAAAAAAGGTCGCCATAGTCTTTTTAGGTATAGGTACTACTCCAAAAGTAGAGTAGTCAACCATTTATCAGTCACTTAAAGACTGATGAATTTGCTGCTTCTTCTAAACAGACTTAGGAGAGGGAATTACTCCCAAATTCTCCTTGCGATACTCAAAAGAATCCTTTGATAAGGGCTTTGTGAAAATATTTGCCAACTGTTCTTTGGTGCTCACATAGTCTAATTTCACTTCTTTGTCTGCAACCTTCTCTCTTAAGAAATGGTACTTGATCTCTATGTGTTTTGTCTTTGCATGCATGATAGGGTTTTTAGACATGTTGATAGTGCTAGTATTATCACAATGAATAACAATAGGATAATCAACCTGAATGCCAAAGTCTTTAACCATCTGCTTGATCCAAACCATAGTTGAACAATTCAGTGCTGCTGTAACATATTCAACTTCTACTGTTGACTAAGAAATACAGTTCTGCATCTTTCTTATCTAAGAAACCAACCTATCTCCAAGGAATACTGCTCCTCCTAAAGTGCTCTTTCTGTCATCAATACAACTTGCCCAATCTGCATCTATATATACATGAAGCTTTACACTCTCTAATTTAGAATACCATAAACCATAGTCTATAGTTCCCTTTAGATATCTAAATATCCTTTTTACTGCCATTAGGTGACTATGCTTGGGTTTAGTTGCAAATCTTCCAACAATGCCAATTGCATTAGATATGTCAGGTCTAGATTGAGTTAGATAAATGAGTTTACCAATCATAAATTTGTACAAAGTCTTATCAACTACTGTGGAGCCATCATCTTTTGAAATCTTGCTTCCTATTATCATGGGAGTGCATACTGGCTTACAATCATCCATCTGAAAGGTCTTCAGTATTTCCTTCACATATTTAGACTGATTAATGAATATACCTTTATCTTTTTGCTTTACATTTAATCCCAAAAAGTATTTTATAGGACCAATCATACTCATTTCAAATTCATTCTGCATTTCTTTTGCAAATGCTTTACTGAGCTTATCACCCCCAAAGATAATGTCATCAACAAATATAGCAACTAACAATAATCCATCATGTGTTTCTCTTGTGAATAGGTTATAATCTGCTTCTCCTTTCTTGAATCCAATCTTGGTAAGATAACCATCAAGTCTCTCATACCAAGCTCTTGGGGCCTTCTTAAGACCATAGAGTGCTTTCTTCAATTTGCATACCACGTCTGGTTCATCTGAAAGACTAAATCCCTCAGGCTGTTCAATGTAGACTTCTTCATTCAAATCACCATATAGAAAAGCTGATTTTACATCCATTTGATATACTTTAAAGTCTTTTACTGTTGCATATGCTAAGAAAAACTTTATGGCTTCCAGTCTGCTCATAGGGGAAAAAGTATCAGTGTAGTCTATTCCTTCTCTCTGCGCATATCCCTTGCATACCAATCTTGCTTTGTTTCTAACTACTGTACCATCTTCATTCATCTTGTTTTTGAATACCCACTTTGTTCCAATAAAATTTTGTCACTGGGTCTGGGGACCAATGGTGCAGAGCACCCTAGGGTTTAGCTCAAAATCCTAGCCCCAGCAATTTTGAACAATTTTTGATACAAGTCTTCCAACGAGAAAGTCATATTTTGCCTAGTCACTCAGTCGCGGAGCCAGCAGAGAGCAGCAAAAGGAATGCATCGCACACTCGCGAGCTAGTTATGAGTTAAGTCTATTAGTGCGCGAGTACGCAACGAGGAACTAGTCGATGAGTCATAGACGGCTAGCAGGGAAAAATAGTGCGCGACAATGCGACGAGCATTGGATCGCTCAGTCGCCAGGCAAAAGTCAGCTTGGGGAAGCACGTAGCGAGTGCACAATGGGTGATCAATCGCTCAGTCGCGAAGACACATAGTTAAGTCATGGTGTGCAAGTGAGAGACACCCGATGCATCGCCAGGTGGCAGAAGAAAAGGTAGCTCATCTCCAGACAGTGTGATAGCGCGACACTGAGCCCATCGCTCAGTCACAAAGTAGATAACAGCTCGAGTAGAAACATAGCGAGTGCACGACTAATCGTATCGCTCAGTCGCAAAGGAATGAATAGCTCGGGTTATAACACGATGAGTGCGCGACTTGAGCTCATCGCTCAGTCGCCGAGATATGGCCAGCTTGGATTGAAGTGCAGCGAGTGCACGACTAATGTGCATCGCACACTCGCAAAGCAAGAAGCAGTTAGGGAAAAAGCAATGCGGGTGCGCAACATGAGCTCATCGCTCAGTCGCAGAGGAAAAGACAGATCGGGTAAAGACATTGCGAGAGCGCGACGAGCAGGTCATCGCTCAGTCGCAGATCAAAATGTAAAAAGGTTATTTCAGCTTGTGACTACGCGATGGAAAACAGAACAGTCAAATGGTCAACGTGCTGACATGTCAATAGGAGAAAGCGTTGAAAAGGTCTTAACCACCAGACAGAAAAAGAGAATGACACGGATGAAAAGAGCATCCATAGTGTCGACCATGCAGAGAAGGTGATGACAGGTTGCAGA
>MU227436.1:790136-817607 GCA_018584345.1 Thuja plicata | reverse complement strand
TTTTCCAATCCAAATAATTTTCTCCATCAAACTTAGGGCTTTCTTTTCTGAAGTAAGACATTTGATCTACCTTAAGCTGTTAGGCTTCTTCTTCAAGGCACTTGGCTCTGATACCAATTGTTAGAATAGTCCCAAAGGATAACTCAGAGGGGGGGTGAATTAGTTATCAGTTTCTTAAGTCATTTTTACTTCTTTAACTTTAGTATACAATAAAGTAAATGCATAATCAGATAACACAATACTCAACACACAATTTGATTACGGGGAAACCAAATGGTAAAAACCCTGGTGGGAATTAGCACCCACAATAAGCTATACTTGTTTTTAGTAATCCCTGTTAGAAGATATTTCAACCATGTTAGGAGTTTTACAATACAATGCAATAAGTATAGTGACCTGGTTAAGGGTCAGACCCTGTTAGGAGTATTCTATAAATAACCTTGTTAGGGGTGGTGGACTCGCTCTCCAAAAGCTCACTGCTTGATGGTGAAGGCTACAACCTTCTGAATAATAGATATGCACTATATCTGATGATGAACTGTAGAGTAGACCTGCTATCTTGATCAGTTCTAGTGTATTACAATCTTTCACTTCTTCTTCACATAGACCCTTGATGAATGAACCAACTCTGATAATCTGCTTTGTACATCTTTCTTCACTTTTTGTATCATTCACACTTAGCGTATCAAAATTGAACTACTATAAGTATCTTCACAAAATTAGAAGGTCATGTCAGCTCTTAGAAACACTTCATCAATATCTTAGTCAGCTTAACTAAGCACGCAAACAATATTAAGTCAGCGCAAGTCAATGCTGAACAGACGTGATGCTTCACTGAGTCGGCCTCACCAAATTAACCATAACTTTGGAATCATCTTGAAACACGTTTGGTGCCTTTGGATTTATATCATCAACTCATAATTAATCATGCATATACACATGCATATCCTAAAGATAGGCACAAATCATGAAACATGTTATATACATCGGCCCTAAACCGTTATACTTCCAGAACTGTAACTGCTAATAACAAAATTGTATAACTTTACTGAAACATCATATCTAGGTCTGCGTGTATGAACATAACATAATAAAAATGACAAAAACATGTATCTATCCATGCAAGTCTTCATTTCATCATTCATATAAGTTCATACAGAATTACTATTGTGTATTATATGTTGTCATCAATGACAAACATACAAACAATCAACTCTCAGAATCAAATCTCCAACACATACATTGAAATCCCTATTTTTGGGAGCTTGTCTGAGAGAGATACCACCTGGTTCAGACTTAGATCCTTGCTGGTTTAGCCATAGTGGTCTTCCCTCTCCTCCATCAAGTTATTCTTAATGTTGGGTTAAGTTTCCCACGCAAGCATTCAAGTCCTGCCCAAGTGGCATTCACTTCCTCGCGTAAACAAATAATTTTTGACGTTAATGCTATTACTCCCATTACTGCATGGCCATGTGACACCCTATGTCAGCCTAGTATGACTCATTTTTGGTCTTTCCTTGTAACGGTTAGTTTCTAGACTCCATACCCCAAGTCCCCTATTGTCGTTGTTTCATTTTCATCACACGAAGCTAAAATCCCTAGAAGCCCGGGTGATGGTCAAATTCCAAGTTATTGTAATATATATATATATATCTTTTCTGGGTTTGACTAGAACTCACATTCTTTTAGGAAAAGATGTGAGGCAGTGATGAAAATCCCCAAATCTCATAACTAAATTTATGTTTTTATATATGTACTAATAGTCGTCTTGTCTTGCAGGTTGCCAGAGTATCAGATTCATCAATCATGTTTGAGGCATTTGCATCTTCTCCACCCGGGAGTCCAGAACATACCACCACCACTGTAACCAGGGCAGCCATAAGGAAAAAGGTTGAGAAGGCCTTGGAAAAACTCCTGTTGACTATGAAATATCTTAAGGAGGATACTATTCTGGGATCAAAGGTTGATTCCAAAGATAAATGGTTCACCGACATAAGTGTCAAAATGTGGGCCGAAATGCAGGCCCTAGTGAAGATGATGTACATTCAACGCATTACGAGAGATCCATTAGCTATCAATATGGCCAACTCTAGGATTATTAAGGCTTCTTGCTTCCCCTACTTTGTGCAAGCTTTGGAGCTCATCCTCACTTTAGTACAACACTACAACTCAGCTATGAGGGCTGTCATACTGGCTCCCCTAGTTCCAACTGGATATCCAACACCCATGGTGCCTCTAGACGCTTTGAATTTTTAGGCAGGGCTAGGGATCCCCCAATTCAAAGATGTAGTGATCCTCACTTGGTCTTTGGCATTGGAGGAATTTCAGAAGTTGGAACTCATGGCCCGGTAATACCTCAACAACAACTGGTTGAAGATGCCAAAGAAAGACTCTAAAAAGATGAAACTGGAGATCCCCTTGACCAAATTTAAGGAAATCATAGAGATGGGGATCATCGCACTATGAAAGATCTTTGGACAAACCCATACCCAGGAATTCTCAACATGGATGTATCATTTCTTGTTTGGCATCACCTCTGGTGAGCAAAACTTTGATTAGGCCACCATCATTGCCAATCACGTGGACTCCCAACTTCTCCAGGACCTCCGGGCCCCCAAGTTCTACATGATTTCTTATGTCTTATGGGCTCTTGCACAACAATTCCCCATCACAAATGGGTTACTTATGGCTGGTGTACTCAGGATTGGCTCAGGTCAGAATGCTCCATGGGATTATTTCCCACATATCCAATGGGAGGCTAGTTTCCTCAACTTCTATCGAGTAAATTATGCCTTCATTTACTACAACCTCCTCACACCTACTCAAGATGCCAGATACTGGCTCTCTAAGGAGGAAATAGATTTGGTCAGTACTTATGACCATTACTATATCCAGTTTCAGTAACATTCATACATTCGGGTGACCGAATTCTCTGGGAAACCCTACTTATTGCTCAAGCATTGTGGGAATAAGATAATTCTTTTAGAATTCTAGAGACAAATCCTAGAGCTGCATGCCCTCTTCATGGTGAAGAAGGTCACCAATATCCCATTCCCAATCACTTGTGGGAATTACAACTATAGCCTAGCAATGGCGAAGGAGGCTGATAAGAAGCTAAATTTCTGTGGCTGGAAAAATTCTACTTGGAGCGGAAGGAATTTGATCTGTTGGGTAAGATAGCATTGGCACTTCCCTAGACCACCCCTCCACATGAGCTTCACATTGAAGATTTTTGGGAAGATTTTTAGGATGAATTTGAGGTCCAGAACTGGCATTATGTCTAGATGACTCAAGGCATGATGAAGTACCTTAAGCTTTGAAAGTTCCAAGATAGTTTTTTCAGACACTGGGTCCACAGAGGACCTGTAATATAAAGAGAAGGGGATAGACAAAATGGCCCTCCCTTCAGTAAAATGGGATGCATCGGAGGGGCCCACAATTGAGGAAATCACCAATGATGTTATTTAATGCAGTCATGCATATTTTCAGAGGGTGTGTCCAAAGAGCACATGAAAGGTCATCCCACTTGTACGGGTTCAACTTCTGGGGCCAAAACCTCCTCGCAAGGTGAGGATAGAGGAAAAAGGAAGATGGGGACCCCATCCCATGTCCCATCCATGGTTCCCATAGTAGAAATAATCTAACAGATGGTGGCAGTCTCACAACAGATGAGAGAAAAGTTAATCACCCAGCTGGCCACCCCTACTCTTATGACTGGACCTGTCCACCCTCCCACTTCCCCTTCACTTGCAGCATTAATGGTCCAAGCAACAGGGACCAGGGCAGAGGAAGAGTGGGCAGTAATGTTGGATGTAGGGCCCCCATTGGTAACAAGGAGGAAAAGAAAAATAACTACTCATCCTTAGCCAAAGGTGGAGCCAGATCTTGGGATGCATAGCATCCATGAAATACAGATTTTCTCACCAGACTCTACAAAGCCGAACAATCAACCTAAAGATCCCTCAGAGACCTCCCCTCTACATGATAAATTTGATGACTTATTTGGGATGGATGAACTTGTCAACCTACAAGGGGATCTTGAGAGGGTAGTAGAAGAGATAGCTTCCAAGAGGAAGTGGTGATCCCTCTTGAGAAGGAAACTCAAGAGAAAGAAGCTGCCGTAGAGCAGGAAGTCCAGGCAAAACTAGGGAAGGAGCGAGAAAAGGTAAATGTCTCCAATGTTTTAGAGATATAGGTTCTGGAGACCAACACCACAAAGGAAAGGCATGTTGAAGATGAGAAGCAAACATTTGCTAAGGGAACCGAACGTACAAGAGCAACTGTAACCTCAGCCACCATGCTCCACACGCTGCCTACAAAGAAGGAAACATTTGGTGAGGTGATCGCAGCGGCCGCATGAGAAAAATTTGGGCAGACACCTCAACCACCTCCTACAGATACTCCAACCAAGGAGAACATTCTGACAAAAGAGGCTGACCTAGGACATCAACAACAACAAGATGAGGGGAAAAACCCTAGGAACACAGATGTTGAGCCCAACACTTCTAAATATGCAGACATTGAGGAATATGACACTAATACCACTAAGGTGGATGATGCTGGTGGACCCAAGGATATAGGGAAAGATTATGAAGAGGCTCAAAATATCGAGGACATGCAACAAAACCCCGAAGGGGATTTACAAGATCAGACTCTAGCAGCAAGGCCACCCCTGCCCCCACCATAGTGGCTAGAGGATTCAAGAAAAAGGAAGGTCCCAACATCGGCCAAGGCCCATCTCTCCTTGTCAGAGATGATGATGCAAGCATAGAATCCTCCCAAGGAAAAGAAGGCTCAGACCGTCCATACCCTCCAGACTAGACCAGGCAGAGACACAATTGTGGTAGTCACAACACCTCTCCTAGAGGTAGATGAACAAATGACAAAAGCCAGAGATTATGCAATCACAGAGATATCTCTGGGGAAGAGGGGAAAGCAGGGTGAATTAGACCTGCTAAAATAAGCAGCCAAGGTAGTGGAAGCCCGCTATGAAAAGGAAGCCTAGAAGCTCAAGGAGGAGAAGGAAAAGAACCCAAATCTTGTTGGGCTATTGATAGAACTCGTGTAGCCCATCACTGCCATTCCCCCGGAAGCTTCCACATCCGAAGCACCACTCCCATAGGGTGACATAGATGTGCTAAGGAGCATGAAGAAAAAGGTGTAGGCAGTTGACGCATGGGTAACTGAATAGGTTGGAAACATCTGAGGTTTCCTAGTGGTTATACTCCCTGACCTATACAAAGATGAGAATGTGTTGCACCAAGCTAAAAATTCCATTTCTATTTGGGAAGGGGAGATTGATAAATATGATGCTTGGATAGGTGAGCTAGGAGAGCTCATGGGTCTCAGTGAGGAAATTATCATTGAGGCCAGAATTTCGGGAGAGGAGTCCTTTGACTTCATCCGGACCCAGCACTCCAGACTTGACCTCACATTGGAGGTAACCAAGCAACTGGTAGGGGCCTACAGGACAAAGTTCTAGAGATTAATTATTCTTTGAATTTGTACAAAGAATTCATTACAAGGGTTTCAGGGGTTGATCCCTTTAGCACTGAGATGTGTACTCCACAGGTGTACATTGTAGGCATGTTTGACGAGCTAATGGAAGCTTGATACCAGTCCCTAGAGGGAATGGATGGAGCAGAAATGTCACATATATCTTGAATGGTGCTCCAGGGCCATGATGCTATGAAGATGACTACAAAATTCAAGGCAAAAACACTAGATCTAGGCAAACAGGTGGAGGCAGCCAAGTACCACCAGGTTGGGCTCAAGGACATTGATGAGGATGTAGTCACCCAGCTCTTAGAAACATTCAAAGGAGGTAAGGAGGAATAAGGTTCTCTGGATTTTGGATATTTTCACCAGCGGAACAATTCTTGAATATTCTTTCATTCTTTGAGCGCAAGCTCCCAGATCCCAGATTCCCAAAATCCAGCATTTTTGTATTATTTCGATGACTTGTGTCTAGGTTCCCTAGAGCTAACCGGTCACTATTAGGTAGTTAATAAGGGTTTCATAAAGTAGGTAACCCAAGAAAGGCATGTCAGCTCAGAAGATGACTCTAACAAATGGTCTTCCCAAGGCACCGCCCTAGCATTGAACACCTGGCGCATTAGAGACATTGAGCTACTTTTACATTGTTGAGGCATGTAGCCTCAATCCCTGGGGAATCATATTTCTTCTATTCTCCCTCCAACTCTCTTCTCAAGGCCAATTCTTCCATACCTTTTTTATTGTCTTATTCTTCCGACATGTCAGACCTCTATTCTTCTCAACCTCTGTTCTTCTCGAGGTTGTTGTAACATGGTTTAGGTGGTACTAGCCACTAGAAACTATATTTTATTATTGAGTGTAAAGATCGATTAGGTTAGTTTTAGGGAAAACATGTGTATAAATAAGAAGTCTGACCTCATTTCAAGGGTTGGAAAAATTGATGATTTTGTAGTCCATAGCTATAGAATTTCAGTATTTTTAGTTCTTGTAGTTGCAGATCTCAATGCTCCTTAGTTCTTAGAGGCTCTTGGTAGATAGATTCTCCCTTGGAGCCATTAGTGTACTCACCAGTGATGCTGGAAATCCATTAATGAAGAAGGAGGGATTCTCGCAATGCTATTGTTGGTCCTCTGATCTCTGAGTTAATACTCTTTTGTGTTGTATGTTTCTTATGTCCCCTGCTCTAATGTTTTAAGTAGATTACCTTCTTTTCCCCTCACTATTGGATGTGTATCAACTGCTGGTTTTGTATATGTTCAGTATTTAGTGTATTTTGTTAGAGCATGGTTGATGTTTCAAATGTATTTGCATAACTATAGGTAGAATAGAATGCTTCTAACCCTGACATATCTTTTGAAGTTTGTTTTGATAATCTAAAATTCTTGCAAGAAACCCCACCTCACTGAAATCCCCAGAGAAGATGAGCCAAGAAAAGAAGCTATCCCCCCGAACAAAATAGTCACAATGCCCAACTTAGTTCCTGCATTGTTAAGACCAGACTCTTAGGTGCTAGAAGGCCCAGAGAATCTCATTTCTCTGGACAACCTTTACAGGCAAAGTTTGCCGGTACACCGGTACCTGGTGACAAATCTCCTCTATTGGCGGACTGGTCACAAAGTCCCATCAACAAGATGTCAGAAAGTTTGTGGAGAAATGTCAAATATGTTAGAGGGCTAAAGGACAAAGTAGAAACATTGGTTTGTATCAACCCCTATCCATCCCTCAGAAACCTTGGGATTGCTTAAGTATGGACTTCATGTTGGGATTTCCAAAGACATCAAAGGGACATGACAGTGTGTTTTTAGTGGTAGAAAGGTTTAGAAAGATGGCACACTTCATCCCTTGCAAACAAACCAATGATGCTTCACATATTGCATGCCTATTCTTTAGGGACATTGTGAGAATTCATGGATTGCCATTGAACATAGTAAGTGATAGGGACAGTAAGTTTGTGGGTCACTTTTGGAGGACTCTTTGGAAGATGTTGGGGACTAATTTGTCTTTCCCTTTAGCCTATCACCCTCAGTTAGATGGGAAAACTAAGGTAGTCAATATATATTTAGGTAATCTATTGAGATTTTTGACTAAGAAGCATGGACAGTCATGGGATCATATTATAGGGAAAGCAGAATATGCCTATAATGACTCCATCAATAGGAGTACTAGAAAAAACCCATTTGAGATTGTTTATGGGGATAATCCTAGAGGGATCTTGGAGTTAAGGGATCTCAGTTTGCAAGACAAGAGAAGTGCTCAAGGGGAATCATTTGCAGAGCAGATGAAAGAGCTTCATGATCAAGTCAAAAAGACTCTACAACAACATGGGGAGAAGTATAAAATCAAGGCAGACAAGACAAGGAGGGATCTATAATTTAAGGTGGGGGATCTAGTACTTGCTTACCTCATAAAGGAAAGACTACCTAAGGGTGAACCAACTAATTTTCTCATCAAAAAGATAGGACCATTGAGGATATTGCATAAGTATGGAAAAAGTGCATCAGAAGTGGAGTTGCCTCCAGATTTGGGCATTTCACCCATTTTTAATGTATGCAACTTGTACCCCTATAAGGGACCATCCTTAGACACTGGTCACCAAACTCTTTCAGAGTTGGGAGAAGATGATTGGGTCAAGGATTTTCCTACCCCACTCCCTCTATAGTTGGATAGTGTAATGGACTCCAAGGTGATTAAGAAGACCACAAAGGTTACTTACAAAGAGTATCTGGTAAAGTGGAAGGGAATACCTAAATCTAAGGCCACTTGGATGACTAAGGCAAACATTATGAAGCATGGGTTAACCATTGAAGACCTCCTAACTCAAGGGACTTGAGTTCTTTGTCCTAGGGGAGTATGGTGTAGAGAACCTCCCTTTTGGATGTGATTTGTGTGTTTTAGGGTTGTGTTAGGAGTTTTTTTTGGTTTTTAATAAGATCCACTAGGTTGGATTTCAACTTGTTCATTTTCATGTTTGTAAGAGCAAAGTGCTCCTAGGTGACAATGTGGTCATTTTGACCTAGAATGGTAAAAGTTACTATTTTTTAGTAACTTGAGGTTTTATTCTTTTCTAGGACCCTAAGTATCCTAAATAGGGTCATAGAACTGATAAACATGCATCAAGTTAGCTAAAATAGTCAAAGATAAAAAAATGCTCAAAAGTTGCTAGCAACTTTCCAAAGTTGCTCGAGCAACTTTTGCAACTTTTGCAAAAAATTGCAAATGGAAGTTTTAGCGGTTGTAACTATCCATTCTAAGGTATTTGAGCATGGGTTGATTATTTTTGGAGGTTAATGGATTTTTGGATTGCATAGTACTTTTGTGATCATTCTGTATGGATGGATTTCTGAGAATCCTTGTAATTACAATGTTTTCTACTTTCTGTACAGCTGTGTATGGATTAGATTAGGTGATTTGACCCCATGGGGGTGTAGTGATTTTTATTATCTTTCTTTTGAATATAGTATTTTTATTTCAAGTTAAAGTAGTGTGGAGTTACATTAGGATTTAGGCTACTGTGTCTACAATTTCAATTTACAGAGTTGCAGGAGAAAAAATGGCTCTAACCTAAGCATGCACAGTTGAAAATGGATGAAACCATGTGGGATGATGGGTTAGGGCCTTTAAATATTGATTTTTTTTTTCCTTTTTTTTTATTGCAACTAAATTCCTAAGTTTGGAGTGAATCCCTATGGTTGACTGCTAGGAGTAGGTGAGCTTGGACAGGGTAAAGATTGAATTGTAATCGAGAACCCATGATCTTGGATGGATGACTTAGTGTAATTTGTGGAAGAAATAATATGTCACCTTGAAGGATAAAATTATTTTAGAAGGTGAAATGAAGTTTGAAGAGAAAATTGAAGACAATTTACACTGACTGGTCCAGAGGCCTAAAAGAAAGGCTGAAAACTAGGGCCTGGTAGTAATCAGGGTTGTGGGTGCATTTGAGAAACTACGGTTTTGGATTATTGAAGGGATAGTGGATATATTTCATATTTATAAAGTCTTATATGAGGTTTTTTGGGATAATTTGGAGCATTTGGCTCAAAACAGTGAAAATAGACCTACTAGGATTAGGCCTAATTAGGCCTACTAGTGCATTGTGAGAACAATTAGATTGTTGAAGTATCCAAAAGTGTTGGAAATGTTTCCAATGGAATTTTTATGGGTCAAGAACATAGGAAAGAGTATATGAGGTGTATGGGGAAGATCCTAAGCAAGGGTTTGGGGTTCTAGGGGAATTTCTAGTGAAGAGGAATGATCAACTAGTTGGACTAGTTGAGATTGGATGAACTTTGTGTCTTCAACAAATTATCTATACCTAGGAGGAAAGTTGGTAGGGAGGGTCTAGGAGATCCATAATGGAGAATAAAACATAGAGGAGTAACCATTGGATGGTTAGAAGAATTAAAAAGTACTTTGGGGGAAAGAAACACTAGAACTCTAGACCCTCTGCATCATCTACCTATCGAGAGATTTCACTACCAAAATCAATAGGTTTATAGCCGTTGATTGGTCCCAAATGTTTTTTAAAACTAGATATGGGAAAAAATATTTTATAGAGGTATAAATATTTTCCATCAACCATGTAGAACCTTACATGCTTAGCCATAAAAATGTGAACCTTGCTTTTCATGGTGAAGAGGAATAAGGTATAATCCACGAATTCAATACCCTTATTGAAGGAATTATAGATCTGATTTTGGATGAGAGGACTACTGAAAATAATGAACTAGAACCATTTAGACATATATACAAGGTCGGGTTGGGGATCTACATTATCCATGAAAAAGGTTTTGTTGTTCTAAACCTAATACAAGATGAAAGAGAACAAAGGGGACACCAACTCAATAAGCTTGTTCTTTCTGGTAGGAAGGATGCCAAGAGGGTGGTTGATCGATTTGATGAAATCTATAATTTTATTGTTGATAATGAATAATCCTACTTGGTTCAACATCAATGGAGAATCCTGAGTAGTAGGAACATATTAATCACTTTAAAGAAGTGTTGCTTGCTCAAGAGGCAGATGGGGACATTTTGGTCTTCAAAGATGGTGAGGATGAAGTAGTTCATTCAAATGAGCAACATGATCACATGAGAGTGTCCTCTTTTCCATCAGATTCATGTGGAATAAATTATAATAATTGACATGATGGTGGTGTGGGAATGGTTTTTGGGTATATCAAATACTCCAAGATGGGAAAAAAGGCAACTACTTCAATAAGCATGTTAATGACTTTGTTTGATATTGTTTTATATAATTTTGTGCACATAGTAGAGTAGATGTTTTTTTTTCTAAGAAGTGTTGAGAATAGGTTGTTTCCCTCCTAGAGACAGAAATTTTTTGGTGTTTTCCTAGGTTGTAGAGTTGCAAAGTTCATGTTGTGACAAAGATAGAAAATTTAGTGTGTTTTCCGCATCTATGGAAGATGCATCGTAGTTTCAAAACTCATGAATCCATGCCCAATGGATTGTTGAAGGCCAACAATCTTATTCTTAGAAAAAAACATCCACTTTGAGTCGCCAAAAATGTTGACTACTTTTTCCACCTTTAACCCATCATAGATAGCCAATTTGAGACACTCTTCATGGGCTAAGTGTGGTATGTTTTTGACACAGGTAGTGCACTTTGTTTTCTGCAGTGGTTTTAGGCGGGTGAAAAAATATAATGTTTTCACCCAAGTCAATTATACATCAACAATGTTCCTTGGTTGGGAAGAGTTCTTTTGGCTTTCCCTGATGAATACAACAATAGGCTTGCAGAAAATATTATGTGTTTTCTGTATTGACAAAATAATAGATGGGTTTCACTAATAAATTTCATTAGCGAGAGACAAAAAATATGTTTCAATCATATAAGTTTCACCGATGGGGTTTGCCTTGGTAGGTGTCTTGTCAATATTGAAGGCTCAGGTTCATCGGGGAAAATTTGGTTATCATTAAGGAAAAATTTCTTAGATCGATGGGCGATGTTACACCAATGAATCCTATCAGGGTAACATTGTGTTGTCTCTCTGATATGTGCTTCCAACTGAAAACATTGTGTGTTTTTTGCATCAACTTAAGAGGATCAACGAATCATATTTTGTCACGCTTATGTGATTAAATCTGAGATGTGTAGAATATTAAGCACGTAAAGGCAAGATGTTAAAAAATTATGTTTTCCACTTGTGGGTTCTAGTTCCTTATGTTTAAAGAGCTTAAATTTCAATCATCTTTTCTAGGATCAATGGTTGTGATTTAATCGTGCTTGCACGATTAAATCTGAGATATGTAGAATGTCAAGTGTGCAAGGGTCAGGTCTGAAATTGTTTTCATTGGTAAAAGGCTTGTCGATGATAGGATTCATTGATGAAGGTTTACTTGATGGTGGGTAGGTATAGTCCAAGGGAAGAGTGAGATTAAGGTAAGTCTTACTGAGGTTGATGGACATAGTTCACTAAGTGTAGCTATGATCGACATATATCTTGCCGATGTCAATGTCATCGGAGCATTGGAAGTGAAAAATCAGTGCAGTTTGATAGAGCTTGTTACATCGATGAATTCATTAGCAGAGGTTTCATTGAGGGATACTATTTTTTTTCATCAAGATAACTTGTGGCATTGAGGGAGTTAATAAAAAAGAACTTCCTGATGGTATTTGTTACACCGATGGATTTTTTCAGTGGGACATCCCTTGTGTCTTGCTGATAATATTTTTTGAGTTCCAAAGGAAGAAATTTTTTCATTGGTAGGATTTCCTAGATGTTTGCTCGATGGTCGCTGACTTTCAATGAATAGCTTGATCCATTCAAATAATAGGTTGGTCATTGGTGGAGGTCTTCCAAATGGTCAAAGCAGTTCACAATGAAGAGGAACAAAGGGATCATTAGGGGAAATCTCATCGATGGAGAACAATAAAGTGTTAACTTCTTCAACTTCCGCAATGACCTTTTATTTATATCAATGCCATTACTTTGGTAGGCGTTAGGCCAATTTTTCAGTTGGTTTGATGCTCATTATGGTTGCAAGTAGTTTTATAGTTGCTACATGCTTATTAATTGCAGATTTTCTTAAAGCCTTGTTTCTATGCCGTCAAAATAAATTCATCATGTATTTACAGAAGGATGTTCACTATTTAATCACATAAGCATAATTTTTTTCTCATTTTTGTCACTTTGGGGATGTTCTACTTGTTGATGACAATTATTCGATTGTGTATTATCATTGATGTTTACACAGGTATATGGATGTTTACACAAATTTCTAATCCTATCCGAGCATAGTCAGTGTCTGCTGAGCTCTCTCAGGAATTGAAGATGACCAAAGTGTTTTTTAGTTCTAACCGAGTTCACTTGGGAATTATAGTGTTGGTCTAGTGTTGAAGGATTTCAGTATTGATTGAGAAAAATAGTTAGTGTCACCCGACTAACAGTGGATTATATTTTATGGATAATTAGTTATATGCAGCTGAAAGACATGAGTTATTATTTATTTTGAAGGATATCAAGGCTGACTTGATAAGGCTTAACATATATATGTAAGGTTAAGTTTGGATTGAAAAGTGAGATAGTGTGAGATAATAGTGAAGTATGATATGAAGGGTGAAGGAAAAATCAAATGGGACTCTGATTAAGGATAGAATATAGAGGACTGCAACAGAATATCTGATTAGTAAGGATCAAGTACTTAATCTAGAACAGAGATCTAAATCAGCAAAGATAGTTGCTTATCAAAATAGGTCAATCCATTGTTACTCTCTAACAATTGTAACAATGATTAAAACTATCTTAATAGAGTAGACTTAACAGTCTTTTGTAAATCCTCTAACAAGGTAACATTTCTACATTGAAGTGTTTGAATACCTCTCATAGGGCCACACTCCTTACAGGGTTATTAAATCCTCTAACTAGGTCATACCTAACAGTGTGTTATTGTAACCTTTAATAGGGTTGGCTCCTAACAGGGCTCACTTCAGAAGAGTGAAAAACATTGCCTAGTTGCTATTGGTGGTTTTTCCCATATTGGGTTTCCATGTTAAATCTTGGTGTTATCTGTGTACATTTCATTTGATTTATGGTTTATGTTTTTGCAATTAATTACTAAAGATAATCAGATTTAATATATTAAGATTTACTATGTTAACCGAGTGATAGTGAAATATCTATGTTAACCGAGCAACAATGACTGATTTTCTTAAGACATCTAAGGGACTTGGATTTGTTTTTGTGGTAACTGATTCACCCCTCCCCTCTTAGTTACTCAGCTCATTTCCAACAATTGGTATTAGAGCTACAAGTGCTTACATGGAAGGTTTAAAGGCCTAAGCAAAAGATCAGAGATGTCTTACAAAAGGGAGACCCCTAAGCTCAACAAGGACAACTTCACTACATGGAAAGATGTGATGAGGATACATATATCTACTATTGAAGATACTCATTTACAATTCTTGGATCACAAGTATGTGGAACCATTGAGACCTATGTCTATGGATTAGATGGTGGAAATGAAGTATCATAACATAATTATGATTGATATAGCCTCTACACTCAGCTATTCTAAATTTGATGAGGTCAAGGAATTCCCTACTGCCTTTGATATGTTGAACACAGTACATGATATCTATGGAGGAGATGCAAATTTAAAGAGAGCCAAAGCAGAAAGTCTCAGAGGTCAGTTTGATATGATGAAAATGAAAGAATGAGAAAAAATTACAAAACATAGTGAAAGAATCAAGAAAAGTGTTAGTTCCATCAGAGTTGCCGGTGGAGTATTTGAAGACACAATAGTGGTCAGAAAGGTAATAAGAACTTTAATTCCTATCTATGCAATTAGAGTTTCATCTATTCAAGAGATGAGATGTAGTAATGGTATAACTCTATATGGATTGACTAGAAGATTATTAGCTTTTGAGTTGGATAACTTTGACAATTATTCTCCTAATCCTAGAAATCTTCAGTCATAATTCAAAGCTAAATTAAACCTTGGAAAGATGAAAGGAAAAAAAATTAACATTGATAGTGATGATGATTATGATGATAAGGATCTGGAAATCATTAAAGCATTACTTGCAAGGAGAGCTGCAAAAGGAAA
This sequence comes from Thuja plicata, assembly GCA_018584345.1. Taxonomy (NCBI): domain Eukaryota; kingdom Viridiplantae; phylum Streptophyta; class Pinopsida; order Cupressales; family Cupressaceae; genus Thuja; species Thuja plicata. Next base: position 803,045 of record MU227436.1, on the reverse strand, counting down.
AGGACAATACAAAGGAAGAATACTATTGATTTTCTTTTCATGTGATGAGGGTGGTCACATTGTTTCTAAATGTCCGAACAAGGAAGATAAAGGTAAGAAAAAGTTCAACAAGTATATAGGCAAGGAATATTACGAAAGCTACAAGGACAAAGGCAAGAAATATTTTTATATTGCTAAAGATTCTGATAGTGATGAAGATGAAATGGTTTAACATTGCTATTAAGGATGAGTCAGATAGTGAAGACAATGAAAATACAACACTATATTCTCATATTAGCAAGAATGACACCTGGATAATTGATAGTGGTTGTTCTCACCACATGACTGGTGATAAAACCAAATTTGAACATCTTGAACACTATGAAGGTGGGAGTGTTAGTTTTGAGAATGATGAACCTTGCTATGTAAAAGGTAAAGGTTGTATTTCTCTTAGTGAAGGAATCAAATGTGATAATGCTTATTGGGTTGAAGGACTAAGGCATAATATACTAAGTGTGGCACAACTGAATAACATTGGTTGCAAGGTAGAATTCATGAATGGTAAGGCCAAGCTCCTGGATGGTAGAGGAAACCTAGTTGGAACTGGAAGACAAAAAAAGGTAATCTATTTTATCTTGATCTCAATGAAAGTTCATGTTTTATTGCATGAGTAGAAGAAAGCTGGTTATGGCATAAAAGGTTGTGTCATCTGAACTTTGACAACCTGATCAGCATAAGTAAGAATAGAAGAGTCAAAGGTATTCATGTTCTGAAGAAAACTGAACTAGCATCATGAAAACAATGTCAAATTGGGAAGATGGGAAAAACTAGCTTCAAGAGCAAGAACTACAATACAACAGAAGTCTTGGAATTGGTGCATACTGACTTATGTGGACCAATTGGAACAACAAGTTACATAGGTGAGAAATAATTCATTCTATTTGTTGATGATCATTCCAAAATGATGACTGTTATGTTTCTCAAAGAAAAATTAGAAGCCTTTCAAAAGTTCAAATGGTACCTAGCCAGAGTTGAAAAAGAAATAGGAAATAAACTTAAATGATTAAGATTTGACAGAGGAGGAGAGTTCATTTCTAATGAATTCAATGAGTTCTGTAATGAAAGAGGAATCAAAAGACATGTAGCTACCCCAGGTACACCATAATAGAATGGTATAGAAGAAAGAAGGAACAAATCCATTATGGATTGTGCAAGAACCTTGATGATTGAGAAGGATGTTGCTAGAAAATACTGGAAGGAAACCATTGGCACTGCAATTCACACCTTGAACTGAGTTCAACTAAAGAAAGGTACTAAGAAGACACCTTTTGAATTATGGTATGGCTACAAACCTAATGTTTATTATTTCAAAGTATTTGGAAGTAGATGCTACATCTTAAAGGAAACAAGAAATGGAAAATTTGATGTAAAAGGTGATGAAGGTATATTCCTAGGCTACTCCAACAAAAGCAAATCATGCAAATATTTAAATCTTACCACTCACAAAGTCATAGAAAGTGTGCATGTAAAGGTTGATGATTTTGCAGAAAGAAATGAAGAAAAAAGTAGTAATGATCTTGAAGATTATAGAAACTTTGTGTATTATGAACCTGATACTATACCGAATACTTAGGCAATGGTGCTTGGACAAAAAGCATGTCAACCAATGAATTCATATGCACAAACCTTGTTGAAACATGTGAAACTAGTGATGTTAATTTAAGAAACTAAGTCACAAATAGAGGGAACCGAGTCTCAGACTGAAGAAATTAAGTCATAGATAGAGGCACTCGAGTCACAGACAGATACACCCAAGTCTCAGATAGTGGAACCCGAGTATCAAATAGAAGAACATGACAAAATATTTGAGCATGGTGAACATAGTGTAGCAAGCCCAAAATCAAAGATGAAGGATCTTTTACTTTCTAAATATGTTAGAAGACATCATGCACCTGAATAAATAATTGGAGATAAGACAAAAGGTGTAATGAAAAGGAGAAAAATAAAAAGGTACATGTTTACTTAGTGAAAGTGAACCTAGAACTGTTAAAGATGCATTGAATGATGAGAACTGGATTGAAGCAATGAATGAAGAAATTGAGTAGATAGAAAAGAACAAAACCTAGACTCATGTACCGAGACCAAAAGGAAAGAATGTGATTGGTACTAAATGGCTTTTTAGAAAAAAGATGAATGATAAAGGTGAAGTTTCCAAAAACAAATCCAGACTAGTATGTAAAAGATATGCTCAAGAAGAGGGTATTGACTATGGAGAAACTTTTTCTCCTTTTGCAAAACTTGAAGGATTCAAAACTCTTCTGGCATATACTACACATAAAGGATTCAGGGTATATCAAATGGATGTAAAATCTGCATTCTTGAAGAGGAAGTCTACATTAAGCAACTTGAAGTTTTGTAGAACCTAACAAAAGGAATATGGTTTGCAAACTGCACAAAGCATTGTATGGGTTGAAGAAATCTTTGAGATCCTGGTATGAAAGACTGCATGGTTACTTGATAAGTATTGGATTTCAGAGGGCTAATGACAATAGTAGCTTTTACATCAAAGAAGGACCTTAGAATAAAATACTATTAGCAAAAATATTTGTTGATGACATATTGTTTACTGGATATGATGACTTATGCAGAGCATTCTCAGAAGCTATGAGTAAGGAATTTGAGATGTCTATGTTTGGTGAAATAAAATTATTTTTTGGCTTACAAGTTTATCAGATGAAGGATGGTATCTATATTACTTAGTCTGAATACATAAAAGAGATACTGAAGAAATTTGGGATTGAAGACTCTAGACCAGTTGGAACACCTATGCCTACTAGACATAAGCTATCTAAGGATGGTGATTCAAAGGAGGTAAATTAGAATACATACAGATCCATGATTGGCAAACTTCAATATGTTGTTCACACTAGACCTGATATTACATTAGTAGTTGGTATTGTTGCAAGGTTTTTAGATAATCCTAGAGAGAATCATTTGATGGCTATCAAAAGGATTCTGAGATATCTTAAGGCAACTAAATATTATGGATTATGGTATAAGAAAGGAGGAATTTTTGATTTGAAGACTTTTACTGATGCTGATTGGGAAGGAAGTGTTGATGAAAAAAAGAGAACAAGTGGTGGAGCACTATTTCTTGGAAATAGGTTAGTCTCCTGGACAAGCAAGAAACATAACTACATTTCTCAATCTACAGTAGAAGTAGAATATGTTGTTGCAGGAGTAAATTTTTCAAACATCAAATGGTTCAAACAATTGTTGTCAGGTATGAATGTAGAAATCATAGAACCTATCATTATCTACTGTTACAACACCAGTGTTATTAACATTTCAAAGAACCCTGTGATGCATACCAAGACTAAACATATTGTAATAAAGTATCATTTCTTGAGGGAATTGGTTCTCAACAAAGAAGTAAGATTGGAATATGTGAATACCAAAGAAAAAATTACAGACATATTCACAAACCCGCTACCTAAGGGTGCATTTTTGTATCTTAGAGGAAAGCTAGGGGTAATTCCCCTAACTGAGGCTCACTAAAACATAGTTTAGTGATGCATAAACCAAGCTACATAATAAACTTAACATGTTGATGCAGATATTTAGAGCTTATTGCATATGAATCAGTACATATAGGTACATTACAATTTCATTGATATGTTAGTTGGTGTCTTTGGAATTGGTTTTTAAAGAGGGAGAGATTACTATATGTCATAATATTTCATGATGGTGGGAGAGATTACTATATGATTAGTGAAAGAGGGAGAGATTATTGATGGAGAGATTGATGATGGAGGGAGAAATTTATCAGAGACAAAGATTAATGTAAGAGGGAGAAATATATATTTTAGTAATTGAGGGAGTTTTGGATGAGAATCAGAATGAAGCTAAAGACATTAATAAAATTGGATGAGAATTAGAATGAAGCTAAGGACATTAACAATATTTCATTCTTATGATTGCTAATGTATAGTTCTTTGATTGATGACATGTTGTGTTGCCATTAATGCCAAAGAGGAAAATTGTTGATGAAAATTATTCAATTGTGTATTGTCATTGATGTTTACAAAAGTATAGTGATGTTTACAAAAATCTCTAATCCTATATGAGCACAGTCAGTGTCTACCAAGATCTCTCAGGCATTGAAGATGACCAAAGTGTTTTTTTAGTTCTAACCAAGTTCACTCAGGCATTACAGTGTTGGTCGGGCGTTGAAAGATTTCAGTATTGACCGAGCAAAATAGTTAGTGTCAATCAAATAACAGTGGATTATATTTTATGGATAATTAGTTATATGCAGCTGATAGAAATGAGTTTTATTATTTATTTTGAAGGATATCAAGGATGACTTGACAAGGCTTAACATATATATGTAAGGTCAAGTTTGGATTGAAAAGTGAGATAGTGTGAGATAATAGTGAAGTATGATATAAAGAGTGAAGGTGAAATCAGATGGGATTTTGATTGAGGATAGAAGAGGACTGCAATAGAATATCCAATTAGAAAAGAGATTTTAATTAGCAAAGACAATTGCTTATCAAAACAAGTCAATCCATTGTTACTCTCTAACAATTGTAATAGTAATTAGAAATCTCTTAATAGAGTAGACTTAACAGTCTTTTGTAAATCCTCTAACAAGGTGACATTTCTACATTGAAGTGTTTGAAGACCTCTCACAAGGACACTCCTTGTAGGGTGATTAAATCCTCTAACTAGGTCACACCTAATAGTGTGTTATTGTAACCTTTAACAGGGTTGGCTCCTAATAGAGCTCACTTCAGAAGAGTGAAAAACAATGACTAGTTTCTATTGGTGGTTTTTTCCATATTGGGTTTCTACATTAAATCTTGGTGTTATCTGTGTACATTTCATTTTCTTTATGGTTTATGTTTCTACAATTAATTACTAAAGATAATCACAATTATTAAATTAAGATTTACTATGTTAATCGAATGACAGTGAAATATCTATGTTAACCGAGAAACAATGACTGATTTTCTTAAGACATCTATGAGACTTAGATTTTTTTTTGTGGTAACTAATTCATCCCTCCTCTCTTAGTTACTTAGCTCATTTCCAACACTACTTACATGCAAGGATCATATATTTGATCTGATGAGCTTTTCCCCTTTTGTAACTCAACCCTAAGTTAGAGTTTGAACTGAATGCCCAATTTGAGTTATGCCTGACCTATAAAGGCAATATTGTACATTTTATAAATATATTCTCTCTATTTCCTTTGCATATTTTATTCTTTGTGATTGTAAACCATCCTTTCATGATTTCAATAAGTTTTTTTAAACCTATCTTTAAGTTTATATATGTTTGTGCAATTTTTCCTTAATATTTGCATGTATTTCATCATCTGAAGCTTTCTGTGAGTGTGTAATCTTCTCTTGATTAATCCTATTTAGTGGATAATTGTATTCCTTATAGAATTGAATCAAATCCATTACCTTCACAAAGAGCTAAGGTTGATAAATATTTAGATAGTGTAGTGTTATGTTATTATTAGATTCAATGTACAAATATAGGTAGAAGGAGATCAACTATTTAATCTGGTGTATCACCCCCTTTCCCTTTCAACCTATCCTTGTCCCTTTTCCTCAAAAGAAATAGTTTAGGTGCACCCTGATTGTAAGGAAGTTGACCTTCTCCAGAGACTCAATCTCACATTTTAAGTCCCACACTTGGAGGTTGTTTCCATGTTTCACAAGGTTGTTTAGGTCGTTGACCACCACCTAAGCTCGGGTGCAAAATTTTGTGACAACAGGTCCATATGTGCTTAAATTCAAACTAACTAAATTGAAAGTTGAATGTTTTAGATTGTTTGAAGGAATTTTTTAAGTATATGTGACCCTTTTACTATCCTAAGACCCATGATGTAGACCAATTGAACAAAAAAATACTACATTTTCTCTTTGTTCAAGTTTATAAATTTGTGACACTAAAGGGAACACAAATTGGGATGATAATTTGACAAGTAAATCAATCTTTTAACTATAGGAATAAAATAAGAAACTAGACATATTCTAGTAGTGTCTCTTGTTTAGGGACATATGTTCTAGTGGGGCATGTTATTATTTGAGAAACTCTTCGATGAAATCACTCATAAATAAAACATATAGGAATTGGTGAATGTAAGATCCATGCAACACACACATAACACAACACTAGATAATAACATATAAACTGCAAGAAGAAAGATAAGCACTTCCCATTTCTTCAATAAAATAGAATTAAAAATTTAAAAAATTACAATGCTACTACCACATGGACTGAAACCATTAGAAATAAAATCAACTCTCTAAGAAAACTCTACAATCTAGAGCCACAATTTGTATTGAAGGCGCTATGTTTTATAAAATTCATTCAACTCTTTATTTAGCTCCAATAATCACCTTAGAATTTTCTATAAGGTATAAATTTTATTATTTGGAGTGTCCAATAGTCCAATAGTTCATTTTCCCACCTAGGTGCATTTTTCTTTGAAACTTGAGTCTTGGTGGTGCAACTTCTAGGAGTCATAAATTTATACTCAAGCATCTGATTTGCAATTATAATATCATTGGAAAGATTGTGAAGAGATAGATACAAAGATAAAATTATCTCACTTTTCAATCTTTTCCAAGGCTCCTAATGTCTTCAAATTTTAGTTTGAAATTTTATAGAAAAAAATTCCCTAGATGAAAACTTTAATATCTCCCAATAGTATAGGATATTGATATGATTCTTTCACCACTCACTTTATTTTTAAATTATATCCTTGGGGTTATTTTGCATGCCCACATGTTCTCAAATAGGCTGACTTACCAAAAATTATAGATGAATAGCTTTGGCCATTTCAAATTTTTGACTGTCCTACACATTGTAAGTGCCATGGACTCGTAAACAGGTAAATTTTTTATAAAATGACAGAAAATAAAATTATTTTGGGTGATTCAAGATTTTCCTTAAACCATTGGATGCTCCTTCATTAGACACCTAATATAATTTGAAAAGTTACCTAGTCACATCTTTGATCCTAGAGGCAAATTGAGATGGTCAACCTCTACCTTAGATATCCATGAAGAATCTAAGATATTATTCATACTGTCTTTTTCTTGTACTCCTTCCCAAGTGACTATCCAAGATCTCTTCTATCTCTACATTATCAATAGTAGATGTTGGTATAATCCATTATTATTTTACTAGCCCCTCTTTAGTGCATGTTTACTTCTATCAAATAAAAATGGTGAAATTAAGTGATATTGTAATGCCCCGCCAGGGAACCCAGGAGAACTTAACCCAAACATGACACTAAGTTCACAGAATGTTTTTTTTTTAAATGTTTATAAACAATATTAATAGCAATGCGGAAGCAACACAATGAAGTACATGACATACATGAAATACAACTCATACATGATTAACATTCCTTGAGGGTTCCTTGACATAGAATTAATTAAACAAATTGATCTATGATTACAATAATAAAGAACTGACATAAAGGTTACATAATCTAAAACCAATAACATACATCTCATAATAAGGATTACATATACAACTGATACCATAAGGTATACTACCTAATCAACATCCATTGTACAAATCACAGGGTATGTAATAATACATAATAATCAATACAATGCATCCTCCAAAGGATGATAACCAATATAATCATATGGTGCAAATATACAACTCATGAAACTGAACCAGTCTCTAAAGGAATCAGAAGATAGAACTGCATCAAAGAACATCCAAGCATGAAGAAGAATCCGTCAGAATCTCAATGGTAATAAGAATCACTACCACCCGACCACGTGGAACCAAAGGTCCACTCCCACCATGCTGAGGAGATAGTAATAGGCCCATCACACGGGGTATACAACAAGAATACAAACAAGGTACACTTGACCTCATACTTCAATGCAAAGGAAGATCTTAGAAGCAATCTAAACCATAACAAAGGATACTAAACAACACCAAATGCAACTGACACACGTAGGATAACCTAAGCTGTATATAGGGAAGTGTCATCACATAAGTCCAACCTTGAAGGTAACCCTAGTAGTATCTCTTGACCCTAGCCTCCAGGTGACACTATGTGGCTCAGTGATCCTTTCACGTAGACAAGGATCCCAACTCCCATCCTATCGTGCGACAACATCCAAGGCATGGGTAGAGACTCATACATCTTATTAGTTCATTTTAAACCCCTTTAATGTATCATTTATTTTCACTTATTAAGTAACTTGCCAATGGGTTTACCTAGTAACCACTTAGAGTCCTGAACCCCCATTGCAAGCCACTTCCCCACTATACACTTAGTTAACCTACCTAGGTTCAAGATCAAAAAATGAAGATACACATAACCACAAATTGCATCCTGCCCTTTCAGGAGCACATAGGTTCTCAATAACCACAAACACATCCATAGTATACTCATAAGACCATAAAGCACATCACAACAGAATCAGGTTGGGTATAGAAAATCAGGACAATGACATTATCATATAAATACAAATGATATTGCATAAAACACTATGCAGAAAGTACATTCCCAAAACCTCTGGGTTTAAGTCCTAAGGTCATCTAACCCAACAGGTACCCGAAACATGATAACACAAATGAATATACATTTTATTTAATCACACACCCAAAACACATCATGGAATAATAACTTCACATTCATAAGGCATTGAATTAAATAAGGTGTTAATGTAGGGATAAACAAATTTATAATCCCTAATTATGCAAATTCATTTACCCTTTACAATTACTATCCAAAGATAATTAAATACTTCATATTGGTAACGTTAACATATCCTATAGATCTATTTATAAAATCAGCATATAAACACATCCATGAAATAATTACCAATTCTCGCTATAATTACAAAATTATGAAATCTTAGGCGTAACATAGCATTAATAAAATTCGTCCCATAATGACTCTATTCATACCTAGTTTACACCTTCAAAACTTGATGATTAATAATAGTAAATTTATAACCATGACAAAATAAAAATCCCTCTTTAGAAAAATAATCCCTTCCTTAAAGGAAATCCTCATTCACCAATTCAACTAAATTAAAACAAATTTTAAAGATTAGCCCTAACTAATCTAATATTAACTCTAAATTAATTTAAATATTAATAATAAATTAATATGAATTTAATCATGAATCAATTTAAAATTAACTAAATTAATTTAAAATTAAACAAACTAATTTACAGTTTAAACAAAATTAAATTAACTAATCTCATATTAAACAAAATTTAATTAACTAAAATCATGCTAAAACAAAATTTAATTAAACTAATTTTAAATAAACTAAATTTAACTAAACTAAGTTTTAAATAAATTAAATATTAAATAAAACTTGATTTAAATCGCATTTAAAACACATTAGTCATAATAATAAAACAAAATAAAAATTAATAATAAAAAAAACCACGAGGGGGAGGGGTCCTTGCGGCCCCCACCCCCCTTAACATCTCCCTGCCCCCTTCTATTAAGGAGGGCACGGCCAGACTGTCAGCCGACGCCGACTGCCGTGTCGGCAGCTTCGGCTGTCGCGCTGCTCAGTCTGCCTTAGACATAGGGGGGGTGCGGTGGCCCCCGCCACCCGCCCTCTAATGTTTAAATTTTTAAAAAAAATAAAAAATTAGCATAAACATGCCAGCCAGTTTTTATATTATTTTTTATTTTTTTAAAACATGCAAATTAATAAAGCAAGCCCACTTTAGTCACATTTTTTTTTAAATTATTTTCGGAAATAAATATTTTTTTGTCTTATTCTTTTAGACTGGTGCAATATTTAATTAGCTCTGTATTTTTTTAATAGGGAGCTATATTTTTCCCAAACAATAATTTTCAAGGAGCAATTCAAAGGGGGAATTTATTTTCTTTGTTACTATAGTTTGAACTATAGAACACCTTAATTTATCATTTTCTAAGGGTTCTAGGAGGAATTTTCTAACAGAATTTTGACAGCACTCCCGTACCAGGGTAATATTAATTTTTCTACAAACATTAAGGATCTAGTTTTCCAGAAACACCCATTTCAACATTAAATTCAATTCAAAAACCCTAATACCCATTTGCATTTAATACTATAAAATGAAACCCTTTGTTCCCACAAACACAGATCTGACATGCAAGCCCGATTTAAAACATGAAATTGATCTAAAACATATTTTACTAATTAAAACTCTCAAACACAAAATAAACAAGCAAAGAATGATCAAACAAAGGATTTTTAGTTATCCAGATGCATAGAAGACAGGGATCTAAAAAATTAGAATTGACATGAACAAGACCCTACCTCAATAACTGTTGAAGAATGCACAATACAAAATCCAAGCAAGGAGAATTCTAAAATTATACTCCAAAACCAAGCACACACCAAAGCTTCCAAAAATGCTCCCAAATTTTTTTTATGAGAGAATGAGAGAAGAATCCCTCTAATGAGGATCCATTTTCCCCTAATCAAGCAAACCCTAATGACAACACATTCAGTTAACTCCTAAAAGGACTCCTCTCCAAAATTGAAAGAAAATAACAATTAATAATTAAAATATCTAATTACTTGCACAACTCAACTTTGACTCCTAAATTGAAGTTGAGATCTCTTGAGTTTGAAAATACTTTTTCAACCAAATCTTGCACATGTAATTAATAAAATATTAATTTAAATAACTTAAATATTTACATCACAATAATCCATGCAATTAAATATTTAATTATTTAATTAAACATAAAAGCATAATTACTCTAATTTCCAAATAAATATTCAATTAAATATAAATACTCAACAATTGCACTTTAATTAAACATTCAATTAAACATAGGTATTTAATTTAATTTTCAATCAATTAAATACCCTATATTTAATAATTAATTACAATAATATTCAATTAAATAAATAACATGATATAACACCCACATAATCATATCAAGCACCTGAAATTGAAAATATGCAAAATCAAACATGATCAAGGAAAGGGATACATGAATTCCTATCTACTATACGAATTCGGTCAGGGTAGTCAAAATAGATACTTATCCACTAACTAGGACAATTAGGTTTAGGATAGGATTTGGACCTGAAAACTATCTCCCCTCTCTTACCATTGAGATTAATGCAATAGGGCACACTCACTCCTGCCAATTTAGGGAAGATGTAGCCCGGTACCTGCAATCCTGTCATTACAAGACAAAACATACATGTATATATCATATGGCAAACAATGGTTGAGACTAGGTTATCGTGTGGATCTCGCCAAAGCAAGTAACTACGACTCTGTCCCATACCATACCAAGCACATCAAACAGTAAGGAAAACATACAATGATCCATGTGCATATAAATCTAAGGTCAGTATTGTCAGAAACCATAACCGAAATGAAATCCTAACATATACATAAGCATCATTAGATAACCCTAAATCACATATACACAAAAGATACAACATGATAATAATGGATCAATAACATACTGAAAAGCAACACATGAATATCCTTAAAATCACCTGAAAGAGTTAACACATACATACTATGGTCTAAAAGAGATCAGAAACTGACATAGGCAGACAGACAAAGGGGTAGGTATTACAGATAAGTTAATTCCATTTGGTAACTCGGCCACATGAACTTATTAATCATGTTTCTTTATAATTTTGTATGGTCCAAAATTATTCATTTTAACTTATTTTATGTTCCCATGGGAAACCTTTCTTTCCTCAGATGAACCATAACCTCATCACCAACATTGAATTCTCTAGAATTCTACTTCTAATATGTCTTTTCCTTGTACTTAAAGTTCATCTTACTAATGTTCTTTCTTACTTCTTAGCTCAAGTTCTTCGTGTGTTCTATGTAGTTCACATCATTCTCATTTTTCTTTTCTCCTTTCTTTATCTTTTTCAACTCAGAATAATTCCCCGCACTACTCTCATATAATAATATGGAATGGGTATTTACTAATAATCCTCTTGACAAAAATTTTCTAAGAATATTCTTCCTATGGTGCTACCACTAGAATCACAATCTACTTGGAATACCTTATTGAATTCTAGAATTTCTAAAACAATTTTCTTTATGAATTTATTATTCACCATATCAAACCTCTTTATTCTTTTGTATTCCACTTAAACCCCTTTCTATCCTCTATCATTATCTTTATTAAGGGTGCACAAATACTACTAAAATTCTAAATGAACCTTCTCTAAAAACTTTCTAGAGAGGAAATGATCTTACCTCTATAAAACTCCTTGCTGTAGACCATTGGATGATATCTCTCACTTTCTTTGGATCAATCTTAATGTTAGTAATAACTAAGAGGGGCGGAGGGGGGGGTGAATCAGTGGTCTCAAAAACTTATCTTTAATCTAACCACAATCAAATAAACCTTAGATTATTATGTCCCTACAAGATGCATGCCATCATATACTTATAATGATTAACTATCTGTCAGTTTACCTTGTCTATCCTTATTCTCCTTGATTACCGATAAGAAGTATAACTATTTACTGAAATACAATAAATATGTAGAGTATACCGATAAATCCAGTGTTAACTATGTCAAATACAAAACAACAAAGAAATGAATTATACACACATAACACATGAATTTTTAACGTGGAAACCCTGTTAAGAAAAAAAACCACTGGGGCCGGTACCCCAAATTTTCACTCTTCTAAAGTGAGCCCTGTTAAGAGCCTACCCTGTTAAAGGTCACAAACACACTGTTAGATGTGACCTTTGTGTATACGGAATCCTTCAATCTGTTGGGAGCAAGTTCAAACATGCAAACATTAGCTGGTTAGAACATATCATGACAAGAAAAGCATGCAAGAGATTAAGCTAACAACAAAGAAACCAAATAACATCAGATTAAGCTAAAAATGAGTAAATAACATGCACCCT